>DWLS01003112.1:0-16433 GCA_018246255.1 Pachliopta kotzebuea | reverse complement strand
TCAACTGTTGTGATAATGACAGTGTCCTGAAAATGAAACAGTCGGTATTATTTTAACTTTAAAGGTACATTTAAGTAGAGTCAAAACGTAAATTAAAATGTTAATGTATTCATCATAAGTGCTTTGCCGACTCTGGAGATACCTTTTCACACTTTTTTAAGAAACTTGACTTGGTTTAGTTGTCTTCAATGGGAAACTCTAGCAAGAGTGTGTTTAATTTTAGATACAAGGTTTTCGGCACTTTTTTAACAGAGTGGCAAAAGTTGCCATTGCAGTATAAAGTGTGTGTCCCCGGTACAATTATCTGCATAGCAATGAATATTAACTACCCACTGTAGGAGGAAGACCCACTGGCTAGGTTGATTGGTAGGGGACATCAAGTTCGAACATTGTAACGTAATTGTACGTGATACAATAAATATTTAAAATAAATGACAAAATATATAATATAGTATGTACGCGTTCTAAATTACAAAATATCTACAGAGATTTATTGCAATTTCATATTAAAATTTAAGCAAGGGTTAAAGGGTTGATATCTAGTTTTGAAAGAGTATAAATATTAATAAATGTTCAGTGCTGAATATTAGCAACTCAGAGGAAAATTTTCTGGCTCTTATCCTTATACTCACTTATTCGCATTTGGTCTTTCTGCAGTTATACTCAAAAACTATTCACATTAAACAATTTATAAATTACGGTACACGGATGGTGGTTACCAGAGTCTTTAATTGGTATTCTAATAATTTTGGCTAGAATCTTCGTTATTCGCAACCATTTTTACTGTATTTACAATAATTTTTGATCTGGGTATACAGAGTGAGCGAGTTTTGTGACAACTTGTTGCGGTTATCTGAATAAACCAAGCGAGAATGTTGCCATGGTGTCGAATTTGATCTTTTACCTCAGTTTCAAATGAAGTAAGCTCGTCTTCAACACTAGCTATTATTTAATTTTTAAAATAAATTGCTGGTAAAATTGCTGGTTTCAGTCCAGATACCACTTTAATTCTGAAGAAACATTCTTGGATTTATTCGACTGTCACAAAATTTTTTGTTAATGAACTCTGTTAATTTGAAGCCGTGGTTATCAAGTGTTCTGTTATGTCAGTGGTCTGTTATGTCTATGACATGACATAAGCGGGTGAGTAGATATCCATAGACATTTTAAATATGTATCTCATTTGGAAATGTTCAGAAGGAAGTTTGGATTCAATATGTTGACAAATTGTCGCTTTGATAAACCATTTCGCAGAAAAAGCTAAAGTGATATTGTTTTATTGGATGTCGAAATTTCCGTAGACACTTTCATAGATTTTAAAAAGAGCGTCGAATGCAGTAAGGAAATTGCAGAGTCGAAGGAGTAAATGATAAAAGAAATATTTTATGAGACAAAGAGACGAGCAAGCTCTTCAACAGAAGGTGAATTATATTTAAAGTTGTTTTAGTACACGCTCATGATTAGTACATGCATGCCCATAACTATGAGTGCAGATTAAAATGGTATATACTGCACTACATCGCGCTTTTCGCTTTGGGATGTGAATCTCGTTACCACAGTAAAATTACGTGTTACAATAACGCCAATCAAATAGACACACAGTAATGTTTTTGCACAACTATTTGACAGCAAAAATTACAGCTGCGGTAGTATCTACCAAGATCCTAGACGGCCTCCGGCTATAGAGACCTACCGCTATTAAATATTAACACCAGATATTTGGCAACTAAAACTACAAGAAGTGATGATCCTTAGGTGTACATGTTATGTTTATGGTGTCCTGAACAAGTACCACCATCCGTCACATGGACCTGTGCATGTTTCCTAATTTTTTTGTTCTAAAATTGGAAATACAATGACGTTGAATCAGGAAAACTGCTGCCGTTGTATATAAGTACTGTATTAAACGAAATTCGAAATACGATTAATTAGAAATTGGAGTAAACAAAAAAAATTGTAAAATTATTTAATGATTACTTAACATGAAAAAAGATAAATAGCCAATTAATCAAAAATTATCATTATTGAATTCGTTATCAATCTAAATTGATATATCTTTATAAAACTGGGGTGAAGTAATAAACATTAGAATATTCCAAAAAAGTTTACTAATGAATTTGCACCCTTTGCTGTTGTCCGTGGTTATTGCAGCTGTTGCAGGTAACTTTAATTTTTAAGGAATCTAGAAATATTACTCCTTCCCCTGAAAACTTGGAATAGTATGATAGCTAATTCAGATTGAAAGAGTACCCAGAATCACTCTTAACGCTCTCAGAGTTAGTAGAGGGTTCTTGTGGTTAAAAACCATTTCTTATCCCACTCAGAAGAGACGTATTGGAGATTTCTTCCTAATATCAAGGAGATTTCGAGCTTGGAATGCCTTATTATAAGTTACCATTCTTCCTACCCATTGCGATTAAGCGGTGTCGCACCGGTGATACTGCGACGGTGGAGCCGCGTAGGAGGCAGAGTGTCGAGTATTGGGTTTCTCCATATCCTTCGCGGCCATGTAATAGTTTGCGGCGGAGGGCAAGACCAGATTTGCATTTAGACGCAGAGAGTCGAGAGAGCCTGCTCTGCTGGGGGTGGCTGTATGTTAAAACGCAATCTATCGGAGAAGGAAATAGAAAGAATATCTGCTTCGAGATGGAGCTGCGCCGTGCAGCCAGCGCGGTCGCAAAAGTGTGTGAAAGTGTTCCCGTAACTGTCCTAGAATGAAACGATGGAGGAATATCGTCACGGGTTTTTTATTGTTTATAGCCACGCGGTTTGATATTTAGCTTAAAGCACGTGATATTAGATGGTGTTATATTAATTGCACGTAAATTGAAAAATTCTTTGGTACAAGCCAGATCCGAACCTGGTACCTTCGGAGTGGAAGGCCGGCGTTATCGTGAAGGGTTTAGTCAAAGCAAGTCCGACATAATTTGTACTTTTCTCCGCGAAAGCACGTAACGTAGGTATTTGCCCAGGTTATTAAAAAAGGGTATGCATACCATAACTTAAGATATATGCATTCCGTCTACAGTTAAAAATAAAGCAACTAATTTTAATTTAGCATAGTTGCGTACCTTTTGAACGACTTTTGGGCATGGCGCTGTCGAAGTATGTGACTATAATGAACATCCAAATAAGTGATTGATAATTAGAAAATGTCGCGTAATTCATATCAAAATTGGCCCAGTGATAAGCCGGTGAGACGTCAAGTGTTTTTTGTACAAATAAAAAAATATAACTTGTTATTTACTCAACTGTACTTTTTAAATAATATACATGGACAACAAACTATTTAATTTCATATAAGCCAGTAACAATTATAAAAAATACTTTTTAGTACAAGAATTCTCTGGAAAGAAAGACTGGAATTCCCTCCCTCTGCCAATACGCGAATGTCTATCGCTTCATATATTTAAATTACGCCCAAAGGAACACTTTTTATCGTTATTGTCGTAATTGCTATTTATTTATTTACTAATGTATTTATTTAATTATTTGTGTATGTAATTTATGTATTAATTTTTGTTATGTTGTCTATGTTTATGTTGTCTATATACAATATATATATATTTATATATAAACGTAGTAGTATTAGATAGAATTTTTGAATATTTAATATATAGTTTATTATGTATATTATATATTTTTTTATATTTCTAATTTGTACATAGCACTACCCATACAAGCTTACGCTTTCACTAAGGTTAGCTGGTAAAAAACTCAAAGTGAGTTAAGCTCGCCTGTACAACATTATTTCAGTTTTATTATTTTTGCTGTTACATTTTTACATTGTGTACAAAGTGGAAAATAAAAATAAATAAAATAGGAATTATCTTTGCGACAGTTATTCTTTTTTTGAGATAAATCCAAAACCACAGTAATGTCTAGCAATAATTACATTTTTCTATGTAAAGAAAACACAAAAATGCAATTTTTAATTTATTTAAACACCTACCACCAGCATTTATTTCGCTTGTATAATTTCCCATAATTTATAGTAAATCGACTATTTAATTTGATACTTACGATTCATTCTCATGCAATTGAAATTACTGGCACAGCTCTCTACAAAAGAAACAAAATGGCCATGAAAATATTTATTTTCTCTCTCGATTTTTCAATAATATACGGTAAACTCTCTAATTAATTAGATAATTAAGATTAAATCATGTGCGCTGGAATTCCCCGACACAACTCTCACACAAAACAAACAAAATAGCGATAAAAGTAATTAATGAAATATCCAACTGATAAAAACAACCCGCTTAAAAAATAACATTTGTGCTATTTTTCGCAGCTCTTTAAATCGGTCGTTTTATTTAGAGAAGCACTGTTCTGATGCATGGACCTATATTTTACGCACACAACCAAGTGATTTTATATATCTGATGAAACTTTTTTATATGTGAATGTGTTATAAAATATGTAAGAGAATAAGCACGGAGTATTCGTGCTTTGTTCAGTCTGACAGCAAGAGAATGCAACACGAATAGTTTACGCTAGCAATCATAGATGGCGTTTTCATTACATTAAATTAATTTATAGTAAATGAAGGAGTTATTGTAATTTAAAAGTAATACAATAATTATTTATATAGGTTTAATTAGCTAAGGTATGCAAGTTTGCTTGTATGGAGCACACTTTCTTACTAATACTAATAAAATTTAATTAATAGCTATTATTTAAATAACCGTTTTGGCACTTTGGTAATCAGGTACAAATATAATTGTAATAGTGCTTACTGAATAAGTTAAATTTTTACTTAAAAGTCAAAATATTACAAAGTGGGTCTTAGCGGCTGCAAACCTATCCTTGGGAGAAATGGCATAGTCCGAAATTGCTATAAAATAGGTAATGCGCATGATAAGTCATCAAACCTGCCTAACTTGCAATGCCAATTAACACTTATGATCTTTATTTAAATTTTTGTAGCTGCGCCACGAAATTCCCAGAGGATCATTGGTGGTTCGACGACCAGAATTGAAGATTATCCGTTTGGTGCTGCCCTTCTTGTTTCACGGTCCGGAGCAACCCACCAGCAAGCATGCGGGGGCACCATCATTAACAATAGAGCTGTTCTAACTGCTGCTCACTGTACAATGTAAGTGTAAATATTTATATATAACCTCAGAAACATTATAAAGCAATTGTCTTAAATATTGTAAAGTTGTTAAATATTTTTTGTTTTGGTTTCAGTGGTGATAGTCCACCTTTGTGGCGTGTCCGTGTCGGTTCTACTAACTCCAACAGCGGAGGAACCGTCTTTAACACTGCACAAATCATCAATCATCCCAACTACAATCGAAACAATTTTGACAACGATATCGCTGTAATACGAGTTTCTTCTACCTTCTCCTTCAATAACAGGGTTCGAGCTGGAAGTATAGCTGGTTCCAATTATAACCTAGCAGATAATCAAGTTGTTTGGGCCATCGGATGGGGCTCTACTACAGTAAGTATTATTATTAAATCTGATAAAATTGAAATGATATTGAATCCGATATTGCTTACATTTAATTGTAGTGATATACAAATTCTTCGTTGAGATCACTGAAGGAATATTTACTGTGCTATATTACTATACTATGCTATGTTTCAATAAAACGATGGGTATTACACAAACATTGGTATACAAATTGGTATAAAAATTAAACACAAAGTCTCCATGAATGGACTGTTTTAGCGAAGTAATCCTCAAAATTCAGTCAAACGGGTAATAAGTGGCTGAAATGACTTGGAAAAGAACACATTTTTTATAGAAAGTGAATTTGTGTCATTAATATTAAACTATCCATGATTTGTTTTATTTCAGAACGGTGGAAGTTTTTCTTCGACTCTCCGACACGTCCAGATCTGGACTATAAATCAGAACACATGCAGAAACCGTTACGCGGAAATGGGTCTTACTATTACTAACAACATGCTGTGCTCGGGCTGGCTCGATGTTGGCGGTCGCGACCAGTGTCAGGGTGACTCCGGTGGTCCCCTTATTCACAACAACGTTGTCGTTGGCGTGTGTTCATGGGGAGCTCAGTGCGCTCATGCCCGCTACCCCGGTGTAAATGCACGTGTTTCGCGTTATACGCAATGGATCCAGAATAATGCTTAAAATGTATTTTTTACTATTAAATAACTTAATTGTAGTTTTGGTATTTATTGTTAACTTTATATCTTAATTACGACACACGTAAAATAATGCTCTACATTGAATAAAAAACGATGTAATAAATTGTTGTAAATATTTTGGCAATGATATTTTATGTAAATGTACATAGTCAAAGAATATTAGAGACAATTAAAATTATAAAATTTACTGAGCTAAAGTATGTAATGAGAATATTTGACACCTCTACGTTTAACCTAGTTCATTTGAGAATTGATAACTACTTTTGGTATTGACGTAATTTTAATAACTTATTCAAGTTATTAATACGCTTTATATGGATCGGACCATCTTTTTTAGGTCACAGGTATTCGTAATAGTAGGTTCTATGGTATCTACCGGAATTTATTTGTGACAGAAAATCGGCAGAAAGGTTAGTACTCGAGACAAACGTTCAGCCTCATTTGAAGCATTTTATTGTCAGAAATCATGTATGAGTTAAAGTTTGTATAAAGAATAATTTTTGAGTTAGCTCTAATCCATAAATATAAAGAAGCAAAGTTTTTTTGTAGACTTTTGTTATATTATAAGGATTATTATTAAAAAAGTGTATTATCAGTGGTAAGGAATACTAAATAGCGGAAAACTGTTAGATAATTCAGTATAATATCAGACGATTATGATTAATTGAATTTTGATTAACAACAAACGTGAACAGACTACACATAAGTGGCATTACAATTCACATATTTTTTAATCAATCAGCATCTAAGTGCGATTTTTTTTGCGGTATAATGTTCGTGGCAAGTTTTTTTCCAATACTTAATACGTTATACTGATTCACTTTAAATGTATAACTAAGTTGACAAAACTGTTAACTATGTATAATAGGTTCGTAGTACGTTAAGCAAAAGAATACTCTGCGATATTGGTTAATACGTATGTGTTGCCGTTATGATATTTTTCTATCATGAATTGTTTAAGCAGAATTACACTTAATGATACTTCAGTAACGACGAGACCGTAGATGTAGAAGCGTGTTAGCCTAGCATACTCAGGATCTGGACGTTGTCTTTTGGCGTACAGATGTTATGGCGGCAGATTTACAATACGAGAATATTCGTCGAGCAGGTTCGAAAAGATTCTTAATGTCAAGCAAACACATGTGCCTCCGATGCAAACCTGGGTCCCATGTATTACCACGAAAGCAATTAATAATAATTACAAATTATTTCATAATTTACAATTACAAAAACAAACAAATAATAAGATACTGTGAAGTTGACCTCGATTACTTTGAGGTCGTTAATGATGGTTATCAACAAATTTCCATGTATGCGATAAAGATTTACTATCTTTGTAATTATTTTTTGCTATGTTTTGTATAAATATATAGTACGGACATTCAATGAGTACAGTATCAAAATGTTTGCAATGCGTTCTATTCTCTTACTTTTGACCTTGGGCCTAGTAGCAGTAACAGGAGGTGCATTAAACGTTATTTATTCTCGTGTGCTACTATTCTATGACGTCCACTTCAATTACACAATTCTTATTCAGACGTCGCAACTTTTAGTCCCCTTCCTCTCTTTCTATCCATCTATTTTTTGGCTTAACTCTTCTTCTCCTCTTTTTAATTGAGGTCTCTCTTTAGTCTTAGCACTTATCAATGTAACGACTGCCATTTATGTATTATTTTCGGCATTATTGATTGTATAGTAAAAGTACATATATTTCTATTTCTTTTAATTTCATACAATTATTGCCTAAAATTTGTTTGGAATGTTAATGTTTATATTTTTTAAGTTAACTTTCAAAAAGGTATGCTAGACGAGCCTTTTTTAAGATGCAGTTGGTATTTCAAAATAAGTAATTTTTGTTATTTTGTTACAATTTTTCAGTTATTCTTGTGTCTTATTCAATGGATTTAAATAATAAGTAGAAATGCCATTACTACCGTCTTTCTGTTTTTTAAACCGCTCAAATTAAATTTTAGGTGCTTCAAAAAATTTGGAAAGAATTGTTGGGGGATCACCAATCAGAATAGAAGAGTATCCGTATGGTGCAGCACTCCTTCGAGGTTTTATGGGTTTTTTCAGTCAAACTTGCGGTGGCACTATATTAACTATCAGATCTATTCTTACTGCTGCCCATTGTCCTAGGTAAGGATAAAAATACATTGAATAGAGTTGTACAAAAGGTTGTTACTTTTATACTACTCATAACTTCTTACAATGAACCAATATGAATACCTACCTTAATGTTTTTGATTATTTTTACAACAAATTTTATAAAAAAAATATTGAATAAATAAAAAGTAATTGGTAGAAATGAAAAAAAATTAGTAAAGGTTTTATGAAACAGTTTATTTGTTTTAAAAAGGTTTTCGTGTTTAAAATGTAACAATATTAAGGTCGTCATTTTAGTTTGTTATACAAAATATTGAATTCCCTAAGAATTATTTTTTAGTAAAATTGATAAAACGATAAAATGTTGATTAAAAATGCTTTCAGAGGAAGTGTAGTGCACAATAGTTGGCGTATTCGTGTTGGGTCTACTTATGCTAACAGTGGTGGTATAGTCATTATTCCATCCGAGGCTTTTATGCACCCTAACTTCGATTCTCGTACCTTTGATAATGATATTGCAATTATGCGGCTTTCGTCGAATTTAGTATACAGCAACACCATCAGTCCTGCAAGGCTTGCTGGAGTCAATTATAATGTCCGTGATAACGAAGAAGTTTGGGCCATTGGATGGGGTGCAATTTATGTAAGTGCACGACAAATTTAGACAGGATAAGTTGTTCAAATTAAAAGAAAACTTAGATTTAAATAACTTGAGTTTATTTATATCTAAGTCCCAGAAGCTAGAACTCTTCGACTGATTTTGGCTAATCTTTTCCTTTTCTTTCATAATTTTTTCGTTTTCTATCTATTTTCATATTTTATTGTTCGATACGTTAAAGGGGAAGATTAAGAATAAAGAGTTGAAGTTTACATTAATTAAAACTATTATTTTAGCATGGGGGACCGCTTTCTGACGTTTTGCGTCATGTGCAAGTGAAGATAGTGAATCTAGAAATTTGCAGAAGCCGTTATGCAGAGATTTCAAATGTTGTAACTGAAAACATGCTATGCTCTGGTTTGATCGACATCGGCGGTCGCGACCAATGTCAAGGGGACTCTGGTAGTCCCCTTTTCCACAACAAAGTTGTCGTCGGCATTTGCTCCTGGGGATTCAATTGCGCCGAAGCATACTTCCCCGGTGTCAACGTTCGTGTTCCGCATTACATTCCTTGGATTCAAGCGAATGCTTAAAATTAATGGAAACGTTTTGTTTAACAAATAATGTATTAAGTTATTTTTATCACATATAAAATGTAATTTTTAGGAGATTTTCTTTTAAATTGAATAATTATATTTATTATTGGACGGGTCGACTACTGTTGATACTGCTTAATAGATAATAAACGTGACATACACCAACAGTATGCACAACAGGTGCAAGACCAACTAAACTTAATTAAAACGTACATGGCGATGTTTGGATTATATATTTTTCTCTTGTTTAACTATTATTTTACATAGAGCCGTGATAGCGTAGTGGTTTGAACGCCTGCCTTCCACCCCGAAGGTACCGGGTTCGAATCCGGCCTGCACCAATAAATTTTTCAATTAATGTGCAGTTAGTATAACAAATAATATCAGGTGCTTGAAGCCATGTATCAAATCGCGTGGCTATAAATATAAAAAATATATATTAGTTAATATATATATGCGAAAGGAATATAGATGACTTTATATATACATATATATGACTTTCTTTAAATATTATATCAATACGCATCTGAGTACGTTAGTAATGATAAATTAACAATTTCTTCATATTTATGTTATAATTGGTTTATGATAAAATTATAATTTACACATTAAAATAATTTTAACGCCTCTCTTTGTTCAAACAAATATGATCCCTCTCAGATATTAAATATATTGATAGCCTTTGAATGAATATTAATAATCGATGAAAATAAATAATTAAAGTTTCGTAAAAAAAAATGACAATTGTTTAATTAAGTTGTGCCTTAAAGAGTAAAAAACAACATAACATAATTTCTTATATTCTACCATAGAGGATCGCTTTTTGAGATATTTCAAATCAATCACGAAATATGCCCAAACCGAGCGTGGGCACATTGTTGCCAAATACATTACAAGCTCTGATTTTTGATTTAATGACTTCTACTATGTAATCGAAAAAAGTTAAGGAGAGGAAGACTTGTTTTGAGAATCAACAGACTCGACGACAAACCTTTGTGTCTAAATAATTAAAACAAAGTTATTGATTTGGATTTTGTAATTATTATTTTTACATCTCAAATTTAATTAATACTTTTCATAACTTTTTTTTTTTTTCGGGTGATGAAATGTGTTTTTCATAACAATGTGACATTAAAAATATCAATGTGATATTGAGAAAGTATAAATCAAGATTTAACTTTGTTTAACCTTAATCATGTACATCATTAAAGATTGGGGACATAATAGTTGTTGATAATGATATCTAGACAAATGTCAGTGCGTCCACCAAGTCGGTCAAGACAATGGTGAGTACGAGCAGTGCGATATATACGAACAAGCAAGGAATTATTTTGTTTTTCCCTTTAAATTTAAAAACTATGAAACCTTCACCATGAAATAAGGTATATACCAACAAATAAGTAACAAATTTTAACGTATCAAATGTTATAGAAAATATACGATAAAAAAAAAAACAGTACATAGTAAAAATTAAATAAAATATGTACAGTGTGAACAAAAGATTAATCTTAAATCAAATTATTACTCGAAATTAATACAAACAAGATTGTCGACACTGTCGTAATAAGAGCTCAGATCTAGAAGGGGTGTCAAGTTTAACAATAGTTGCTCACGTCGTAGGTAAAATAAATAATAAGCCTAGATTTTAGCTTCATAGATGTAAAGTCTATAAGCATGTAAACAATTAAAGTAATAAATAAAATAAGTTCAAAAGTGAATTCATCAGCTGATAAATTACCCCATCTTCAAAGCCTGCGAACCCAAAAACTTTTTAATCGCCTTCTATGATAGGCAGGGCTTTCTTTAGTGCTATTCTTGTTAGCCCGGGACTACTGAGCAGTCTTGACGTTTAATTTAGTAGACATGGGTGAAGAGACGATTATTTAGTGCAAAATCTACGAACGTCTAAACGTTCACTCTTCTTGGCGTAGAGATTGTAAATGTTACCTCAAGAGATACGATAGGATTAGCCATTAAATTTTTAGAGCTTCTTCGGATGTACCGAAGCTTTTTCGGGCATCAGCGAGAAGTCATTAAGTACTTGCATCGGATTAGGTTATAAAACTCAAACTACTTTTATTATTAAATTGAATTAGCTCAATAACTTTTAATCGTGAATCTTTTATTATAAAGTATGACACTTTTGTCCAAAAGTCTTAGTTTTTATGTTAGTGTGTATGTCTGTTTGTTTTATTTAATTTATTTAATTATTGAAACCTAAACAAAAGTAAAGACATAATTGATAATTAGTAGGTGATCAAGTTTATTTGATATTATCACACCGGATTGGAGCGTTATCAGAACTGATAGACGTATAATTTTGCATAAAAAAAGCACGAAGGTGTTTTATCACAGTTCTAAGTGTTGCAATGCGTGTCACACTTTTGCTATTGGCTCTGGGTTTAGCTGCTGTAGCAGGTAACTTTAATAGTATAACACCAGCCTTAATAAAAATTATTGGTGACAAAGACTACACTAGATTAATGTTGTGTTGTTAATCGCCAGGAAAACAAAGAAATAGTAAAAATATGGTACTTTGTACTGTTTTGTAATTTTTCATTATTTTTATGTCATTAAGAATTTTTTATTGATGACAAAACACCCAAATAGTGTTATTTCGTTTATTAGATTTAGAATATATCAAAATAGTTGCTTTAATTTTTTTTCATATTTTAGTTTTTTTAATTCAACGAACCTACGAATCAATTATTACTATCAGCTAATGATAACTGTACGAGTAAAGTAACATTTAAATGTTCACAGCTGGCCCTAGAAATCCTCAAAGGATTGTCGGAGGTTCCACAACCAGAATAGAGGATTATCCATTCGGTGCTTCTCTTTTGTTTTCTACATTGGGTATAAGCCACCGCCAAGCATGTGGGGGCACCATTATCAATAACAGATCAGTTCTGACTGCTGCTCATTGCACCATGTACGTAAAAATAGTAAATATAACTTGAAAGTTTTAAGTAATCTTCGGAAATGTTCAGAAATACAGACATATTTGTTGTTATTTATAGTGGCGATGCAGCAAGCAGATGGCGTGTTCGTGTCGGTTCTACGAATGCAAACAGCGGAGGAACCGTCTTCAACAGTGCGCGAATCATCAACCATCCCAATTACAATCGCAACAACTTAGACAATGATGTCTCTATAATACAAGTTTCTTCCACCTTCTCCTTTAATAACCAGGTTCGTGCTGGAAGTATTGCTGGTTCCAATTATAACCTGGCTGATAATCAGGTTGTATGGGCCATCGGATGGGGCACTACTTCGGTAAGTATTAATATTATATCTTTTGTAACTAAATAAAAATTGTTATTAGTAGATCTTTGTTTGAGTCACTGTGAGAAGATAGCTGTTATTATTACTTTCTTTCCTTCGTTCCTTGTATTATTAGTTCGAAACGATACTTTACTTGACAAATACTTACAATACAAATTAAATAGGTCTCTTCAAATAACTTTTTGTGTGATGTTTTTTATTATTTTTAATCGCCAGTGTTATATTCTCATGTACATCTACTATTGTACAAAGTGCGCGTCCAATATTTATAAATAAATTATGTAATAATAAAACCAAAGGTAATAAATAAACAATATTATATACTGTATAGAAAGATCAAACAGGTCTATGCAGCAGTACAAATAAAATATTTATACCCGCGTTTTAAAAAAACCGGGTCATACCACATAGAAATATGAAATACGGTAATATTATAAAAATTACTAAAATATAATAAACCTAAACTATCTTTGAATGTGTTTTCTATGAATAGGCTTTGTTTTTGCGAAGTAACCACCAAATATTAATTAGAAATGCAAAAAATTGTAGACGTTACTTGGGAGAGGATATAATTTTATAAGATGTGAATTTATAGATAAGTAGATTATAGTAAAGATATCAATTACATCAATAAAATTAAACCGCTTATGTTGTTTTTATTTTAGCACGGTGGAAGACCTTCCGAGACTCTGCGACACGTTCAGATTTGGACTGTTAATCAAGGCACCTGCAGAAACCGTTACGCGGAACTACGTCTCACCGTTACTGACAACATGCTTTGCTCAGGCTGGCTGGATGTTGGCGGTCGCGATCAGTGTCAGGGTGACTCCGGTGGTCCCCTTATTCACAACAACGTTATCGTCGGTGTGTGCTCCTGGGGACATCAGTGTGCTAACCCTCGCTTCCCTGGTGTCAATGCCCGTGTTTCCCGTTACACACAATGGATCCAGAACAATTCGTAAAATGTATTGTTCATGAATTAATAAACTTTCTTACCACCTTATTATATTTCTTTCAATATTTGAATTACGTATATAAATACGTTATACCTATACGAATGTATACGTTATACCTATACGTACGTACATGATTACTTACACTAATACAAATTAGAGAAATTTGAAACTGCAGAAACTTCATAAAGCCAAATAAGAAATTGTCAATGAACATAATATGAGAAATAGCGAAATTGCACAAAACTGTTTTTGAGGAGATTGATTACTAGTAATGAAGAGTGGAGCAAATATGGCAAGGACTTGCGAAAGAGGTCAAGATCCGGGTTAACTCGCAATAAGGTGATACTGCGTGTTTCGTGAGATTAGAAAGACATTGTTAATTATAATCTTTTTCCGTCGGCTAAAATCATCGATTAGGATCTGTACTACTAATAATCCATAAGATTAATGTAAGTAGTTTACAGAAATAGACCGAAATGGATCAGGAGAATGGATTGTGGTTGTTGATTACGGTAACACTACCACGTACATATTTAGCCATTCAATAAAATGAAGATAATTCGGCTGTGAGATTAATGATTTATGATGTATTTAGCAGTTTCGTATCCCTGTGGCAGCTATTTAATTCACCTAGTGTTTACAAAATTGTACTATGTAGCAGACGGCATGTGATTTATTTTAATTTTATGAGAAGCAGGCATGGGCGGAAACACGTCACACATAAAGCGGTGATTGTATTTGTAGTTTTCTTAAACAAACGTCCGAAATGCGAAAATTTAATTTAATATGTATGCCTTTATATTTATGCCATCCTATGTTGTAGGTTATATACTAATATAAAGAAAATACAATTGTTATCTACTATTGCACTGTCATATCAAGGTCTATAATGAAATTCGATAAGAGATTCAGAAAATGATTTCGTGTTATGTACAATGTTTTGTTTTAATTCAATTACGAAAAACCAGTGACAAACATCTAAGTTAGTCCCATCGGGATTTACTTTCTGATAATTTACTAGCTTTTGGCGATAAAAGCGTTGGAGTTATTTATGATTATAAAATAAATTGTTTTTTTTAGCAAATATCATGAGATACATATTTTAGAATAGATATTGTGCCTTTAATGAAAACTTTAGGTTATTAAAGGAAGGCAGAACAACTAATCATTCTCATTATATTCGGCGGTGACTGATTTAATAGCATTAGTTATGATGGAAATCAATAGGAAATTTTAATAAATAAGAACTATGGGCTTGCGATAAAATAACATCGTTCTAGTTTTTTTCGATTTCAGCTACTCAAAAATTAATGTTAATGCTGAAGAGGCTTCAGTGATGGCTGAATATATTAGAAAAAGAAAGTGCATAAAAACTAAGTGGTATATTTACACTTTTGATGTTCGTTAAATACAATATTTTGTTTGAAAACAAATAGATTTTTTTAAATATTGCTGAACCCTACAAAAGTCCTACCGGTGTATATTAATTTGATTTTATATGTATCAGGAGGTGATAAAACAGTCATTGTTGGTAGGTACAAAGAGAATAAAAGAAAATTTACTGATCCGTTTCACTTTAAAAAGATTATATCATTATAATTAAAAACATCACCTAAGTTAATCAGTTTGTTATCGAAAGATTATTAGTTTAACCTGACATGTCATGATTGATTAAGAAGGATTTATGTAGATAAGTAGTATAATAAACGAATCCAATTTAAAAGAAAATGGAACGTTTAAAAATTTAACTATTTTTTCTTCATACTTATTGTAGGTTCATAGACAGTACATTATTATTTAGTCTTAATTTCACGTCATCATCATTAACAGATAGATGACAACTTTTGGGTATAAGCCTCCATCAATAATCAGAGGATATGGGCTATCTCCCAACACGCTGTCCTAATGTGTATTGTTGGGGAGCCAGCCTCGTTTATTGATTAGCAGGGTGCATAATGAGCAAATGAGTTTGACTTAAGTCTCGTTAGTTGTTATGTTTTTTACACCTTCTTTGATAATTCTCTACGCATATAGTGTTAAGTCATAATGAAATTACCGATTTTGAAAGCGTGCTTGTTTAGATTCTGGTTTTTATGTGATAGCTTTATATGTGTCTCTCAATCTCTAAAATTTCCTTCCATAAAAGTAAAGAGGGATATTTACAAAATAAAGGCGGTAGTTCACCAGGAAGGTTCTACAAAACTCAATCCAAGCTCCACATATGATTCCAAAAAAAAAACCATGGATCTACGTGTTTTTATAAAATACACACAGGTTTTCTAAAATTATCCGCAAATATGACGTTGTGTTCAATGTCCATTGGCGTCTTATTTACCGGAGTACCTTTTATCAGGGTTTCTACGATGCTAACTGTTCGCAAAATATGTCTGTATTTTCAATTGCTTCGGCCTACATGGGGTTTTTTGATGAAAATGACACCACCTCGTTCTTGTCGTCTGCCCAGGACTATCTTAGTGAGCAATGACAGCCCCAACTTTTAAAGCCTGCGAACCCGAAAACTTTTTTAATTGCCTTCTACGACAGGCCGGGCTTATCTAAAGCTATTCTTATTTGTCCGGAGTTACTTACTGGACAGTTTTCATGTTTAAATAAGTAGACATGAGTGAAGACACGATTGCTAGGTTAATATTTCACATTTATTACTGATATACGAGTTGTCTTCCATTGGGTAGCGTTCTAGTAATGCTATACAGAAAGTTTTTTTTACATTTTGGTTTAGACCAGTGATTGCCAAAGTGGTCTATATCG
>DWLS01003111.1:0-16437 GCA_018246255.1 Pachliopta kotzebuea | reverse complement strand
TCTTCCCTCGTCTCTCTCCTCTCCCTTACATTATATAATTTATATGTATATACTTTCTAGCTCGCGGAGTCCGGACCAGCGAGCTCAGTGTCCGATTAAGCTTTCACGGCCATAATAGTGGCAGAAAGCATCGACATTACCCGAAAAAAAAAAAAAAATTTCTATATCGTTACTTTATACGCATAGCACTTTGCTCTATTTTTTCTTTCAATATGATTTTATTTGTAGACTAGAATATTTTGTCTGGGTTAAGTCTGCGATACTACAGTTATTAATGATTTCGTATATTACGAATGTGGTACAGCTGTACTGTCTTAATTTGTAAATCGATGCAAATTTCAAGAGGGAACCGGAGCATTAATGAAAATGTCACACGCAACATGCTACAGCGCACAAGGTATAAGCCCTGTAGTACAAGATATGACGTCACAAAAAGTACTGTTTAATATAGAACAAGTGCCCCATACAAAATTCTGAAACTTTGGGCACCCAAAACTCGGGAACCCAACCTCATACCAACAAAATTCCACGGCTCTGGTCTTATCTTAGCGAGATCTATCTGTATGCTAAATTTCAGCCTCCTACCCCTAGTAGTTCTCGAGATTGAAAATTGTTGACGGACAAACGGACGGACGGACATTGTCATTTAAATAAAGATGTCTTTACATTACACACTAGCGATTTCGAAATATAAAATAATCACTTTAATTAATTTTACATAAAAACTATTGAAGTAATTATAGTTATTAAGTTTAGTGTAAATTCTTAACGGTAGTATTTTTTAAAGCGAATGTAAATATTTTAATAAAAAAATTGTTCTACACGAATGCTCCTTTATTATAATAGTTACAACAGAATTCATAAAATGTATTCCACGGTACAGTTATGACTTTTATAGTCAATTAAAAAAATACAATAATTAAAAACATTATGTATCTATAGCCTTTAACGTCAAAATAATTGTTTTGTTGTTTTTCCTCTTCTTTGTTAATATAACATTGAATATTTAGGTTATAAAAATTATCATAGATTAAGTAGCAGTTTTCGTCAATGTTTACTTAATTTCATAACACAATTAATTTGTTTTATTTAATCAAAGATTGGTCGACATATTCCAAGTATGTCAGGCTTATAACCTGCGGGACATTGATTTGGGACACTAATAATATTTCTGTTTGTATTTACTTCGTCAAGCAATTGTAACATTTCTTCAGCGTCAAAAGATAGTTGTCTTTTATCACGGCGATACAACACATAGGATTTTATGCTTTCGAGGATTTTCATTAACTGTACGTTTTCGCTGAAACAAAATGTTGAATGGCACTATAAATTTGAGTCTCTAAAAACTGGACTAAATTTATTGTAAATTTTTATGCAAAAATTTTGTTTCTAAATATACTGATATGCATATTAATTATCATTAAGCATTACTTTATAAAACGACGAGAGATGTAAATGAATTTGTTTCTAGGAAAAGTCAGTAAAGTAGTGTCAGGAAAAGTAATAAAGTTAATGGTAAAAACAAAGAATTGCACCACAATGTTGTTATCGCTATTATCGTCAGCTACGATTGAGTACATTGTGTTAAAGATAAGTTCGAAACCAGTATTTGTGACTGCAATTAAATACTGATTAAAAGATAGCTATGTAAGTATTTTTTTTTAAATACTTACGTTTCTTCGAACAGTGGCGGCATTGGGCTTGTGGGCTTCAATCTCCATATATCACGACATACTCCATTGACAAGTACTTGACCTTCAGGACAGTTTACTGGTACTGTGATCATGTTTAGCGGGGCATGATCTTTTTTGTACTCATCGTAGCTAAAATTTAAATAAAATATATTAATTTGACGTTGTATCTATTAAAACACCAAAATTTAAAAGATTCTTCAGATATTATCATGTATTCGGAAGTTAACACTATTTCCTGTTTTAATTTATATTATTAGTAGATAAATTATTTAATTATATTGTTTTAGTTTCTCGTTAAATAATTTATAAATAATTTTTTATAGAAAAAAAGAAACAAATTATTGTTTTTCTGCTCGAATGAGCAAGGAAGCGAATGTGACTTATTAACTCTATACAATGTCAATCTTTATGTTTTTTTAGCAACATTTTTACAATGTTTTAACATATGGTTATATTACTTCTGTCCTTATTCTTTAACTTACGCCATTTAAATATACACTAAAAATACAAAACTCACCCATCTCCGTTCCTTGGCAAGTCAGGATGAAGGCCGTGTATCCAAATGTCTCGACATTTTCCGTTGACAAATTGTTGACCTTCTGGACAATTTGTTGGGACTGTTACCATGTTTGTTGGCACATGTTCTTTAGGTCGTGCACACGCTACAGTTATTATAGCTAGTATAATTGTTAATGATTTTATCATTTTTTATTTATTTTTTTCACTCTATCGACAATTTAGACGTCAGTAAATCTAAGAGAATAAATCAAACTGATTGATTATTGAATATCTCCATCATTCTAGTGCTTTGTTTATATCTTGTAGATAATTAACTGTGAATAAGATATGATATCTTGATGGCAAAAAACCACAGAAAAAACAAAATTAAAGAAAATTCTAAAATTTTCTTATTTACTAAGTTATTTATTTAATAGGAACTAAATAAGAGTTTTATAGTTAATCTTATATTAATGATAAATACATATAAATTTATAAAACGTCATATCTGTCATCACGTAAAGACAAACATATTTAATAAAACAGAATCTCTTAATCCAATATTTCGCCAACTCTTCTGTTTTCTATAGGGATATTATGTTAAATGAAATAAAAGTTACTAATCAACAGATAATATTTACTGTATGGAGCTTTAGGCGCTTCTTAATTTTTTGTACAAGGGATGTTTAATCTTGTATTATTTAACTTGATCATCTTTCTATACATAGTAATAAACTAAGGTAACTCAATTCTCGTTCGGCGGAATATTCGTGTATTGTTCTTAGTGTTTAGTGTTATCTTAAACTAATAGTATATTTCTTAAAGAATACGTAAAGTTATATATGTTGACTTTACTTAAAGCGATCTTCAGAATATCTTTTAATAAAATTTCTGTTCTATACCAAATTCATGGCTGCTTCTTTTCAGTACAGACAATGCGATTATAAAAACTCTGACTTAATCAGTTAGAGGTCGTCAAATGTGATATTTCAAAAAAGTTACTAACTTTTACTAAGTTTTGGCTGTAGTTAAAAACGCACTTTCTTAAATAAAGTACGTACTGTATCTACTGTGAAAGTATGTACTGTATGCATAGTACGTATATATAGGTTTTTATACATATTTTAGAGCACGTTAATGTATGTCAGCAAATTCAGTCATGACTATACACTGGTTATCTGGAAAAACGCTTCGGATAGACACCGATCTTTGTATTTTTTCCTAATTTCTGTGTTTTGTTCAAAAAAGTAAAATTGAAAAATACACAACTACATATTATACGTAAAAATGCATAATGTTTTATCTACGAGTACATAAGAATTTATTAAAAAATACTTCTTAGTACATACTTAGTACATACTCACCAGGATACAATTTATCAGCACACTAGATCTCAACATAATAATTTTCTTATAGTGCTAATTGGCTGTAAAATTAGGTAAAGCTATCTATTACGGCTATCTTAATAAATTTTTTAGTTTTGTAGTTTTCATCAATAAGTAAAATTTACATTTTTCTTCTGTTATCAAAGTATCTGACAGGGCCGCGGATTTTCCCAGACAATAAACTTATCTTGTTAGGTACAAAGTCAACAAGACTTCAATTTACCAATTGTCCAGTAGTTTATATATACAGTAGTGAAAACGTAATAAGTACTGTGCTGGTTACATTTTATACCTTCTGGAGAGCTCATAGGATGTTCAATGTATGTATAGACTAGTACCATTTGAGTGTGAGTTACGGGTACTTTAAATTCTATTTCTTTTATTATCAGACCTTACCATTGTTTATACTAAGGCGATTTACTCATATTTTTAAAAAGCTGCTGATCATATTCAACTATATAACCTATATCTGATATGAACATTTGAGATGTTCAGAATAAGTTATTCGTTTTTAAGTTATTCAATTTCTCTATAATGGTGCTGTCTGATAACCTTAAATACGACGGTCCACAACTATGAGAGAGATCTGCCTTGTTATTTTCATGAGAGCCAGGATTCTTCTAACCATTATTGATCGTCTAATGCTACGTGGGGAATAAGTGCAAGAAGGCATGGGCTTGTATAAGCACATCGATCAGGTAGCCAGGATCACTTAGGGTCTTGACACTGCATTGACAATGAATCATGCGATGTATCTACGTAGCTGTAGTGAAGCCGTTTGTGCTATACACGGCTGCGGCATGGGCATCAATAGTCAAGAAACAGAAGAAGCTCAACATTGCTCATAGATGATTTGCTTTGGAACTCTGCAAATAATACCATATGATCTGTGAGCGACGCGATAGTCTACGGGCGCGACCTTAAAACGCGTATTGAGCCATTCTCGTATTTTATCGCTCCTAACCTTCGGAAGTGTGTTAAACATCGCCGGTAAGGTTCGCTCGAATGGATCACTATTAAAGATGGAAAAATAAAATAATAGTTTTGGATTAATTGGGCCGAACAGACAGGGGCACCGCGTGCTACCGAAACGTGCGCGAGAGAGTCTGGCTGCGGTGGGCGTCGTCTGTAATAATCGTAGTGACATGCATCGTGCGGTGGGCCGTCTTTTCAGTTTATCCGACTTTATTTTTATTAATATTTTACAACAGCACTTTACATATCATTATCAAAAACAAATTATAAATAAAAATATGCACAGACTATCGCGTCGCCAACAGTCTCTCTCCTGTCCTCAACAGTCCTCTCATTTACATAAAATCCTCAAATGGCATTGATGTGAACATTGAGTTTATAAGTTCATAGACTAAATTTGTTTGAACGAATACAATATGCAGGTGTTTAAGGTATTCATCGATAGCAGTAAGCTTGTAGGAAACACAGGTCTTTTTTGCCGATTGGACAGGCGGGTCGCACGCAGTCCAAAATCTGAAATTATATCCGTCCGCTCGATCGGGCAGCGTAAGACTATTTGAAGTGGGCATCGTAGCCCAAAACCAACGTCTAGCCGTAGACATCTATCGGTTGATAATGATACCATTAATGTTAATAAAATAACTGAATGTTTATATTTTTTTTTTGCCATGGCTTCTCCCTGATATTGTTTATGTCTTTGCTCTTCTTATGTTATTATTTGCGTTATTTAAATGTTGATTCACATTTCTTCTTATTTTTTTTATTCTACAAAGAGATGAGACGACCGCAGCTTTCACCTGATGGTAAGTGACACGTTTGCCTATATCAATGTGGCGCTGATTAAAATGGTTTACACAGTGCTCATTCCTTTGACACATTAGATGTTAAGTCTCGTTACTCAAGTTATTTCACTAGCTTAGAACGCCGATTGATACTTTAACAAATCTTTTCTTATTTTTTGGTTCCACCGCGTAAATATACTCCGAGCATAGCCTTCTCCATTGACCTCGGTGACTTTGATACGTATGTCACCAAATATATACATATACTCACACACACACACACACACACATACACACGCGAAGAAACACACATACGTACAGGAGATCCGTTATATACGTATATGCAGATTAAGTTTTCCAAAAAACCCGCGGATAATTTGTCAAGCATCCATGAATTATCTTATAATCAGTTTGATATCACTAGTATTACCCAGAAATTAAATACGTTTTCATAAGTTTGTGCTATCTTTATTTTTAGGACCAAAATATTACAAAAATGCTATTGTGTTTTTGCCAAAAAAAATTATAGAGCATGGGTAAATATAAAATATAGCTAACATAAAGACTTATTTGTGTCATTGGCATACTCAACACTGTAGTAGAACTTTATTGATTAAATAAGTGTTTGTTTGTACCCGTCTCGCTCACAAGTCGCCTTCGGAGTACATGCCTCCCTATTACGTAGTTTATAATCCAGGGTGGGCGATCAATCATAAAACTGTTTTGTAACAACTGAACGTTCGAGAAACATATTGTGCTCGACGCTCGCTGCAGTGCACGTATACAAATTTTTTCACTACTGTTTCTGTTGTTATTTATTTTCGGTGTTTGTGTAAAGAATTTCCGTAAAATAAGGATAAAATCATGAATAAGACTATTATTGTGACGTTGTTGTTCTTGTGTGCAACGGTTTATATCGAAGGGCGAAAAATGTCTTCTAGGGGACGTAGCTCTAGTTCAAGGAGTAGTTCGAGTAGATCAAGATCAAGTTCACATCCGGCGCCTACGTCACTAACTCAGCCCCAATCCTCGGCGGCCAAGCCTTCTCTGTTTGCATGGCAAGAGAAAGTGTCTCAACCAGCACAGAAACAGCCAAGTAAACAAAGTCATTCTTATCCGTCGAGTCAAACAGGTCTCTCTGGAAATAATTTTCCTAAACAACCGACTACTTACCACGAAAATATTCAAAAAAGTAACGCTCCCAATCCTGTTCAACAAAATTTACCAAAAACCCAAACTCTTTCACAAGGAATGAATCAAATGAGTCACTCATACCCAGTTTCGCATGGTTTGTCAGGGAACTCGAAGTCTGGTGGATTATCTGGATCTGGTACAGGTGGCTATCCGCAACAGCAAAGTAGCGGAGGATCTTATAATACAGGACATAGTTATCAACACGGGAGCAGCTTACCTGATTCTAAAGCAGCACCGCCTCCATATAGTCCGGAAAATATTAATCGGCCTTATAGCGCCGGGTACCAACCAAACAATTTTGGCAATAGTCATTCCCATCCGCAAGGTCCTCCTCCCCCTTACTCAAGTTTTCCGCAAAGTTATGGAACTCATATGTACAACCCAGGATACGGACAGCAAATGCCAGGTTATTTTGGGAACTATGCAAGTAATAATAAAAATTTTGGAAGTTTAAGTCGAACAGGTTCTGCTCTCACTGGCGTTGGAATTGCAGGAGCTGGTGTGGGTACTATACTTACAGGTTTAGCTTTATGGAATTTAGCTCGGTCTACTGGTCATCACCATCACACTGTGATTTATGACAATAGAGGTCAACCAATTGCTGTGGCTCCTGGAAATGGTACAGAGCCTCTAGTCGATCCTAATTTAGGAGATTTAATAAACTGTACACTAACAATTAGCAACGAGAACGTTACGGAAATTTTAGCTATTCCATGTGCCATAGCTACATCTTTCTCACTAGATGCAGATGACAAAGATTCGAATATAAATGAACCAAATGATAATACCAAATGTACCATTACTGTTGTAACTAAAACTAACAGAGAATTTATGACCACTATTCCATGCTCTATTTTATTACAAACTGCAGCCGATAATAATGTCACAGAACAATCAATAATTAGTAATAACACAGAAATCAATAACGGAACTGTAATGGGTACAGCTCCTCAAAATAAGCTTTTGGGACTTGATGGAGGCAATTCTATTGAATATAATTCAAAATTTAATTGTACTCCTGAGGCAGGAGAAAACAAAGATCCTATTAATCCATGTTTAAGTATTACTAGTAATTTAACGGTAGTTCCTCTTTCTTCAACTGAGGTACCAAAAGAAAGTGAAACCTAATTTTTACCATCTACATTAATAATACAATAAAAATTAAAACACAAATTTTCTCTTTCAAGAATAACATATACACATATTTTTTTGTTGTATTAGTCATTATTATCATTTAGGATAGAATAGTTTTAAAATATGCTTTACAATTTTTTTGAAATATATGCGTTTTACCAGTCAATAAAGTTTGTAATAAATAAAAATTTGTTATTATTTTTCTCTCTTTTTGATGAATAGTTTCTCTTATTCTTTTAACTTTTGTCAACTCTAAAAATTAAGTATTTTGTCTTGGTAAAAATAACTAATGCTTTTAAAAGATTAAAATTTTTAATTCAGTTATATTTATTGTCTTGACAAGTAGTAATTTTTTCTATCGTCTATACAAAGAAAAAGTTATGCTTGTTTCATCGTCATTATCATTATCATTTCAACCAATGGACGTCCACTGCTGGAGATAGGTCTCTTGTAAAGTATTCCACAAAGTACGATAAACTACTTGTTTAACTTACGAAATTTTTATAATTTTCAAAGAAATATTTTTCAACGAAACAATGCAGCAAGTTATAGCTGCTACATTTGTTTGTTTTTAATGATATGTTTTTTACTTCTTAAACATGTATAATATAAGATATCTTAAGTTCCAAATTTTATATAATGTCATTATTGAACGGGGGACTGGGAATATTGAAAATGACGGTTGTTTGACACGGACGAAAATATTCTTTGATAATATTTTATACAAGATTTACTGTACTACGTACGTTTATGTTGTCTTTCGTTTTACGAATAGAAAATCGTCGCCAAAGTTCTGGATTCTCTTTTATATTAGCTGAATTTCACTTTTATACCGATCAATTTTCTATCCCCTGTGTGTATTCTCACCCTTACTAGTCATTGGCGAAATTATTGCGCAGAGCAGTAGGAGCCATAAATCGAAAAAAAAATGTGGGACTGGACATAATAAATTATATCTACATAGTGAGGTATTATTCTAAAAATATTGATAAATAAAAACACTGGCAATACCGATTTGATTTAATCACGTAATTATTTTATGTTTGTATATATGTATGTAGTATGTATAATGTAGTTATTAACATATGCTGCATTGTTTTTCTATTGTAATAAACTATAATTGGTAAATTTATATGTCTTTTGTAGCAGTAATATCAGTATAACAGCATTTTTTTTTAAATTTTATTATTAATAAAGAACACATTGTTTTTATATTCCCTCTTAAGGTACGTAATAATTACAATTTCGTGTTTAAATTTTGTGATTTTAAATTATGAACTACTACTGATGGCTTTCTGAGCAAAATAATGTTAAAGTCCAATCACAATGTAACTATGTAAGTTATTACAATAGAAATTTTATTGTACTTTGCATTGAAAGGCACAGTATCTAGAGCAAGATTATTTTGAAAGTAAAGAAAGCAACGTGATAATAAATGGTGTAATGTATTCGGATTAATAACACAGTTGAAGTGAACCAAAAGTGATTACTTACTATCATAAAATATCTTGTAATTATAAACTGCTTGGTTCAACCTGTCTTTTTTTTTATTTTTCTTATTACATTACACAGGATATGAATTTACATGTTAAATAAATAACCCAAATTATTATAAGGACAAGATGTCTGACCCCACCATTCAAACTTTTTGCTGCCATCATACGGGCAGTAAAGAAGACCTGGCTGTGAGAATTATGGATGAATTTAATACAGAGTCATACAATATTGTTTGTTTAGTTTCTTCTACAATTGGTATTTTAGGATCAATATATCAGGTAAATGTTAATTTTGTTTTTTTCTAAGTTCTGATGTAAGCATTAGGTAATGTTTCCTGTGTCATTACACATATTCCCTTTTTTATAATTGAAAAGAAAAACAGGCAAAATATTGTGTTCTAAATTCTATTATTATATTTCCTTTGTGAAATAATATGTGTACAGCTTAAAACTTTTGAAACAAAGGCAAAAAATATTTATAAGGAGATAAAGTTACATAGAAATTTAGCTTGTTTTCTTCTGTACTATTTTAAAATTTTTAAAATGTAATGCAACTTTTTTTTAGATTTTTCCATGTAGTCTTTCAAATCCTGATAAACAGAGAAAATTGACATCAACAAGAGGAAGACATATTATAATTTGGCTAGCTGTAGCAGATTTACTGGCATCTTTTGGTAATCTTTGATTATAATTTTGTTAATATCTCGTTTAAAAAATATACATTGTCCTATACTGTAAAATTTTATAAACTATTTCAGGAGTTCTTGTAAGGTCATCTCTTTGGTTGAGATATAAAAATATTATGCCTTTGCCAGATGATGAAACAAGTGTATTATTTTGCAGCATTACTTCTGTAAGTATGTTTTTCATCTTTATTATAATAAAATACTGTACAGCAAGAGACTAGAAAAATATGAAAAAACTAATCAATACTCTTGGTATTTAACAAAGTATTTTTTATTTTCTCTAGGCATGGACTCAATATTTTTATACAGCAACTTGGTTTTGGACTTTGTTTTATGCTATTGATACTTTGCGCACTATTAAAGGAAAGGAGTTTCATCCAATATTGTATCATTCGATTGCCTGGGGAATACCTGCTGCTACTACGGGTATAGGATTATCCATTTTGTACATTCCTAATGCTACGTAAGTACATATTAATATTTTTAGTAGTTATTATATATTAAACACATAAAGAAATGTATACAAATATTTGGGAGAAATCTTTTTTAAAATTTAAGCATTAAGTAGACTACACAAAAGATTAGGCATATCTAGGTACTGTTATTTTTGGGTTGTGATTTTGAAATGATTTTTTAAAAATTGCTAATAATTAGTCTTCTAGTGATCTTAGTTTCAAATTGTTTTTAGTGACAATGATGGAGCATACTTGGACACTCTTGTACTCATAAATGACAACACATAATACTCGGAGTAGTCAAAGTACAGAAAAACTGTTATGGCAACAGCAGATTAGAAAAGTATTGGAAGCAAGTCATTTTATAGCATACTGATAAGTATTAACCAAAAAATTATGTTTTATGTTTCAGGTGCCATAATTTAAAAACAGTTACAAGTGCCTTTTTTAAAATTCTACCAAACTACTGTGCCACTTATCTTCCAATAGCAATGGTGATGATTGTTAATCCCGTGTTATATGTATTAGCTAGTAAAGAAGTTGAGTTGACAGTAGCGCTACCATTAGCTCAGGTATGAATTAATTTTTTTTAATTATGTTCATAGTGAAATTATACTGTCTCAATATGAAGGATAAGCCTGAATTATGTTAAATTAACATTTTCTTGAGAAATACAAAAGTGATTAGTGTGAAGATCTTAAGGGGCGCTTTATATTTAACATGAGACATCTATTAGCTGATAATAATGATGAACCATTTATCTTTGACTTTTTGTCATTATTAAATTTTGTGTAATAGAACACAACAAAATAAAATATTTATTTTCATATAATGTGTTATATATTTAATATAATATGATTTTTTGCAGTTCACTAGTAAAGAACGAAAGGTTGTTGACACACTAAAGTTAAAATTCTTCCTCATAAATGTAGTATTTTATGTATGCTGGCTACCTAATCTCATAAATGGTGTGATGATATGGACAATGTGGTTTAACATGCCTGTAAAAATTATAATTTCTATATGGTACATAATGGTAAGTATTCATTAAAGTAATCTTTAACTAAATATTGAGATGTTGAAGAAACTGTATTTATTTCAAAAAATTATAATATCTTTCAGGCTTTAATGAATCCTATGCAAGCATTGCTAAACGCTTTTGTGTACCGGAGGTGGCATACAAATGGTACAAGATATAGGCCAATGTTTCCATCTATACATCGACAACTGAATTTATACAATGAACAATCCCCACTGCTAGGTTCTGAACCTCCTCGATTGCAACTGTCACCTTTACCACCTGGTATTAATAACTATGCTACACTCTAGTTAAGTTATAATCTACTGTTTAATTTTTTAAATCTATTATAGGAATAACTTACTAAGACTGAATGTTTCTCACTTATTTAATAACTCATTATTACAAAATGTAAATTGTGTTTTAAACTTGTTATTTATTAAAAACTATATGTTTACATTCAAAGTAATAAGAATACATACAGATACCACCAGGTCTGTTGTCCAAAGCTAAGTCATATATTAATCATTTGACTATGAATGTATAATAGAAAAATATTATATTATTATTTATATAATTGGAGGAACATTTTTATTATAATTAGACCATAATATATTTCCATTGAAGATCTCGGTTAAGAATGTGGAAGTAGTTTTAAAATGGCGATTTATGTACTATTCGTTTGCTTTAATTTGTTTAGATACATTTGGTGAAACAGAGAAACAAAACAAACAGGTGTTCAAAAGAATTTAACTATCAATCCTCAAAGGTTATAATTTTCACCAGCAGTTGGCTAACACATAAACTTAATTCTTCATGGTTTTAACAGGCAATGAGTCTATAGATGGTGACATGTGGTTGCTGAAAATACTCTCGCTCTTGTAAGTCGACAATCGGTACATTTATGTTGTTAGGATGGCAATTACATTATTTTTAATAGCTAAAACTTTTCAGAAAAGCTCTTTCATTTGGTTAGTCGTTACAATGTCAGTTGCCAAAAATGAAGCGCTTATACACTGCGTCATGTTGTCATATATGTTATATATATAATAGGTTAATTACAAAACACATGCGGGTATATAATTTATTTATTAATTGTAATGCTTCATTTTTCGAATACAATCAACATGCAGTATATATATGTACACGTGAAAAGCTATAATTATACAACAACTTTTCAACCGATGGCCATTCACGGCTAAATAAAGGTCACTTGGATGCATTTATAATACGATACACAGTCAAGTGATTGAAATTGCCTAACTATAAAGACCTATCCTGAGTTATATTTATAGTGTCTGCAATTTTTTAATTCCGTGTTTTTTTCCTCTAAATCTACATCTCAAATAATTGTAAAAATCACTCAAGTAAACATATAATAATTCCTCAGGAACTACTTTCAGTAATAAACAAAGAATTTTTAGTGAAGAAATTGAAATTTAAACTAAGGAATAGTTTATTCTTAATATCAGAACTGCACTTTCTTTTATACTATATAAAATATGTTTAAAACGTTATTATTAAAGGGTAATATAGTTTTTGTACTATTCATTATTTTTAATTGTTTTTTAAAATTTGTGAAACAAATAAAATGAATTTTCGTGTAATATCTTTTTTATATTCTATCTACATTTTAGTAAATTCGACGGGACATATCCTGAATACTACTGATAATACGTGATATTATAATATGCTATGATATATTTTAATTCTAATCTCTTCATTCGCATTTTGTGTAATTGTCGGTAATATTGTCCTATATACATAAAATAATATAAATTTTGACTTTGCTTAACGATCGCACTTAGCGTCTACTTTTTTCCATTGTTTTTAAGCTTATTTTGGCATAAATAATTCTAGAAAAAGTAAAAGGTGGTAACGAGTTTAACTCTGTTATCACCAGTTAATTGTAGTATAACAGCAAAGAACAACATAATAAAAATATAAATCTATAAGAATGTACACATGTAACATGTACTTTTCGCAGTATTTTTCAGATACTAAACATTTGCGCATTGTATAAGGATTTCTAAACTCAACAAAACTTATATCAAAAACGAGTGTATACATTATATAGATGGAAGTTTTTCTTACGTCTTCGGAATTAGAATTACAAAATAAGCAACAATATAGAAAAGAGATTTTAAGTAAATTTCATAGTACATGGAAAGAAATGGATATCTGCAGGCACACACTTCATTGTAACATGTGTATATATATAATGGACAAATAAAAATTTATTGTAGTGAATCTATTTCTTGGCTCGTGATATCATAAGGTATGATATGTCTGACATCCCTGCATAAAAGTCTTAATAGAAAAGAAAAAAACCTCTTTTTCAAGTATTTTCATGGATACAAATTTTACCCTGAGTGTGAACTATAATATGAATTTTAATTTGGTGATGGTACTGTATATTTTATTATGGTAAATATTAATATGCAACTAGTGTGTTTTTCTATCAAACATTATCAACAAATAATATTGAACAGGCATATCATCAGAAACTAATGAATAATAATGAATGACAGTCTCTGTATTGATCATAGAAATTGTAGTAATAACCATTTTATTAACAGAGTATACATACATACTAGAAATAAACTTTTACTATTTTATACATAATTTATATACAATTTACAAACATTTTTAGATATTATTCACAAGTCATATCACAATTAAACATCTTGGTAATTTTCAGGTGGTGCCATAGTTAAATCAGTAATATCTTTAACAATCATGTGTGCAATTTGCCACGCCATTTCTTCTTCAGCTCTTGAAGAATTTGATGGCACAAAGCGACTAACCATTTTCTTTAGTACTGACTTGTCCTTTTTATCTGGATCTGGTTCAAATTTTGATTCAAATCTTCCAAGACTATTAATTCTTCCAAGTATTAACCCATCATTCTTTTTTCTCTGCCATAATGCATCTGCATTATATAACTGATTAGAATCTATAGTCATATCAGGTACAGAGTGATTACGTTTAGTTCTGTAGAGAGGGTCGCCCATCGCAAGAAGAGTATTTTGAGTACTTATACTAAATTCACTACTGCAATCTGAATTGGATTTAAATTTTGAAGTCCATAAATGATCTACTGAATGGATCATTTCTGAAAGGTAAGTATAATATAATTCTGACCCAAGAAAGAGTTTTGCGTAATTTGCTAAAGTATTAAAAATAATTTTAAAAGGTAAATCAAAACAGGTAGCAAGTGGACCACCTTCTTTGCAAATATCACTTTCGAGTTGAAGTCTTATTTCTGTTGGAAATCCTATAGGGTTTGTCGCCTGTAGTGAAAAATATTTGTCATAGAGAATTATAGCATCTCCTTGTGCCTGTTCTGCATCAGAGGAATTATTATTAGTTAGGTTGTCTCTAAAATGCATTACAGCCATTAAAAATTCTAAAAGTATACTGCATGACTCTTGTTCTAAATATTCTGTAAAGTAAAATAATATTGTTTCATTGTACAATATATCTTGAAGATTTATTGCACCCGCTGTCAAAATATCAATTTGAGATCGAATGTAATGTGGACTTTTAAGGAAATCATCAAAGTAATTATTTTGAATCATGGAGAATATAGTATCTTGTACTGGCTTGAAACAGTCTTCATTAATTAATCCCTCTGGTTGACAAATGTTTGATATCACAGATTTTCTTACGAAATCGGGAAGTTCTAATTGATATGGAGATTCCAGTGCTATATATTTTTTAAATAACTTTACAGCTTCTTCTGTAGGACTTGGATTCATAACTTGATTACAAACATCACAGGTTTCTAAGATATTTTCACATTTAGAAAAAGATGAATTTTCCAAATAATTCTTGTTAGCTTCCTGCTTGTTTTGGTTTAAACTATCAGTACTTATAGACAAACCAAGTTTGCGACTTATAATTACTTTGTAATCTTTTTGAAGTATGCCACATTCACATGAATTCATGTCATTATTTTTGCAAGTACTTTTTTCAATTTGGTCATTATTGGATTTTTTGTTTATTATACTGTTCCTAAAGTTTTCCAGTTCTAACCAACAATTAATTAGCTCATGTTTTTCTATTGCTTCCATAAAAGAAACAAAATGTTTTATAGCTTTTTTTTCATAAAGAACATTATGTAAGTTCAAAGATAATTTCGATTTTTTTTCGAATACGTTCGTTGAATCTGAAATAAATAATACGATATAACTTTATTAATTTTTAGGAATAACTATATAAAAGACATAATTAATTATATGAATTTTACCTTCTTTATTTATCCCTAAATCTAATCTTATAGGAGTTTTAGGTTGTGAATTATTCAAATAATTTAATTCCGGAGGTCGTACTGGGCATCCTGTTTTACCTTTTGCTGTAAAATTACAGTAAATTTATGCAACAATTAATTTTTAGTTATTTTAAATGAAGTACTATATAATATGGCTTACCTGCACTTTTCCAAAACTTAATCATTTTCTATAATATAGCCGGTTTACTATAGTATGCTAGCTATAAGTAACAGCAAAAAGGAGACATGTTCGTTTTCGCCAATACATCGAAAAGTAAACAATAACAAAATGGATACGGTTTTATTTAGTAAATAACGAGAAATGAAATCAGAAACCCAACCATAGAGTAACAAGCACAGAACATAAAATAAAAGATGTAGATAAAATATTATCTATAAAATATTTACGGTTACAGATAAAATATTGGACAAAAAGAAATAGTACATGTTGAAATACTTTTGTCATTGTATGTGACAAAGCTCTAACTTAGAGTAATTTAACGTTGACACTATTTTATTGCATAACTAATGGTAGTTATATTTATTTGATGATTGGTCTAGTTTATATATTATACTTTTAAAATTATTTGAAAGGAAACAAAGGATGAAAAGTAACGGGAAAATTAAATTTCTGAGGAGTAATATCAAAGGAAAAAATTAATTAGCATTTATTTTTGTTTATTATCCAAAGGTATTGAATGAAATCAAGTCGGTCCTCATGCTTTGTTGATCTGGTTTTTTTTTTTTTTTTTTTTTTTTTTTTTTTTTTTTTTTGGTGTTTTTTTGCTGGGGCTTTTTTGGGGGCCCTTTTTTGGTTTAAAAAAAAGTTTTTTTTTTTTATATTTTT
>DWLS01003110.1:0-16438 GCA_018246255.1 Pachliopta kotzebuea | reverse complement strand
TATATAACAGTCTTCTTCCTCTTTCTATTTGTCTTTTCGCACCTACGCATTTGCTGTTGTAACGCCCAAAGGTTGACGACTGGTAGAGAATGCCATATGGCATTAAGTCCGCCTGTGTACTTAATGTTTTGTGCATGAAGCATTATAAATAAATAAATAAAATTAAAATGACGGTAAAAAAACATAAACGCTAAGCGCAGAAACTTATTATTAGACGAATTCTTTAAATGAGGTCTGTATCCGGAAATGAGTGTCTACTGGTTGTGATGATGATGACGAAAAATAGATATAGCTTTTCATTTTAAAAACGACATTTCTTAAAAAAAACGTTAGCGAAGTTGCAATCGCGAAATGGCGATAGGGTGTTTCTTTTTAAAAAATGGATCGATGCGATATTAAATTATATTCAGCCAATGGTTTTTGGTTTTTTTTTATCCACGCTACGCCTCGCTTACAGTCAAAAAGAGCCTGAATTTTATGAAAGCCTTTGTTTCGATAGAACGAAAAAAGCGACGTGGACATTTTTTTATTATAACAGGAGTAAATATATTTTTTTAATTCAGTGAAACGACGAGACGAGCGGGACGTTCACCTGATGGTAAGTGATACGCTTGCCCATAACAATGTGGCGCTAGTTAATATGGTATACACGGCACCACATTGCGCTGGTCTCCTTGAGACATGAGCCCACAGCACCCTTCAAACCGGAACAAAGTAATATCTGCACAGTACTGTTTGTTGGCTGCAACAGGAGCTGCGGCACCTACCTATACGGTTTCCTTTGACGGAGACCTTCCACCAGTGTATAATTATATCATGTGAACATCCTGATAGTTTATTACTTAAAAGAGCTAAAAAAATTTAGTAATTTTTGCTTTATTACACTAAATTCTCGATTAAAATTATTAACAAATTCAATTTAAAGTTATATTCTTAAGGACGTAATAAGCTCTGGTTTAAATGAGTTTAGCTCTATTTCTAAGTCTGGATGCTTGGCGTTAAAGTACACTTGACCCACTGTTGACTGTGTTAAGAGGGTCAAGGGGGTCAGTATTAGTTCGTGATAACCAGTTGTGTTATTTTTTTGTAATACAGATGTTCAACAATATTTAATTTTATTATTTACGCTTTATGTTTATTTGTTATATTGATGTTAAGTAAATATTTTAAAAAGGAAATAAAGACTTTAAAATATTAGAAAACTATTAATAGGGCAGGGATGTAATCTCGACTATATAAATCGATTACAAAAATCCCGAACCGGTGACGTAATTTCTCTTCGTTGGGAAAATGAAGCCTTTGTTGAATACAACATTGCACTGGGGAGGAAATTGAGTGCTGTTCAGCTTCCCCTAGTTTATTAAAGATTTCTCTTTATTTTCCCCCTCGTACTTCTACGGCTTCTAACCATGATAAAAGCTTATTTTAATACCAACTCCTTCCGCTGCAGATGGATTTGGATTTGAACGACTTTTGCAATTAGGACAGAAATTAAGTTCAACAAGTATAATTTTCCGCGTTTGATTCTAACTTCCAGTTCTGAATTTATGCATGAATTTTATTATTATTCGATATCAATAAATAATAATATTTTTCTTAAAAGAGAAAGTCAGGGTTATATGGTAGTTGTACTTCCTAAAACTACGTTGGTCATACCTCTCATTGTGTTATACCAGTTCCAGTGTCTTCTAGAGCACGAACTAGTGCCTGGCTGCATATTGTTTGCAGTTAATAGCAAGTGTTGAACAAATGTAACAATAATTAAACAAAGTATTAATGTTGGTGTAACCTAGTATTTCATATTATAATTCAAAACGATATTTTGCATAGAAAATGGACGATATTATCACTCTTTGTGTTGCTGCCCTCTTTAGCAATTCCAGGCCGTGGCTTGGTATTAAAAAAGATTACATCTTTTTATAGCCTCTAAAAAGCATATTCAGTTTGCTACTGCATATTATTTGTATCGTTTAGTTTTTGTGCTTTTGTATACTTAAAAAGTTATTAAAAAGAAATGTAATTTGTTGTTTCATTAGTGGTGATAAGGCAGAAGATATTAAAAAACGTAAAGCGGCTAACTTACTTTATAACACAGTTGAGTTTTATAACACACAGTTATGTTTAAAACGCAGATCCCTTGTTGCATTCCGTTGCCCCATTATTTCAATGTTACTTAATACAAAATCACTGTGAAAATTAAAGTTTAAAAATCACTGACTGACGCATTTTTTTTATAATGCTTACGCTAATTAGTGTTTTTTTTTAATATAAACAAACTTGAGTCTGGATTGGAAACGTATCGACAGTCGACGGTTCTCGATAGGCAGTTCCGTTTGACACTTAAGTTATCGAAATCAGTTATCAACTTTAATATCCAAAAGTTCGATTAAAGCATAATTAAAAAAAATTACTGCTGTTAATATTTACTATCCTGTATTGTTTTAAAATTTCTTTCAAAAGTTTAAACAACTTTGATTTAAAAGAAACACATCTTATACAGTCTCACCTCTATGTTGTCAAAGTTTAGATCATTATAATCTGCAAAATAGAAGAGTATCCATAAATGCGTACTTTATAAAGTCTTTGAAATAAAATATATTTACGATATTCACAAAAATAACTAGTAAATGATATGTCATATTGAAATTTTGTTGCTTGTAAAAATATAGTAAATACTAAAGTTAGGTTCGTCTAACGTCAAGGTAAATAGATGATAAACATTTAACCCGTCGCTTTTATACAACAAAGGCCTCTTTTAAATATTTTTGGTATATAATCAACATTATAATAATAACAAACAAGAAGTGAATGATAGAATTGGTAAGTATATTGGCCAAAAAAACTTTGAAGTAAAACTGAAAAACTTTTTTATTATCCCTTCTCTTTCAGAATTCCCTATCCAATGCGCCATTATTCCAGCAATATTGCATCGAAGCGCAGTCGAGGGCCATCAAGTCTGTGTGCTATGGCAATTTTTTCTTCACTTCTAGCCAATCGGTGTTAGGGCTGTTAGTTATTAATATTTCTTCTTTCTTTATATCGTTCCCGTAGCAATTATGTTTTTAGTTTTATAGTAAAAATATGATAATTATTTTTGCAACATCAGCTAACGAAAGCTGTTGAGGTTAAAAATGATTAAAGTTTGTATTTAATTTTAATATGTGAAACTATTAGAAGTAGATGAAAATTCATTGACTTTGTTGTCGATAAAAATAGTTAAAATTTTAGGCAGTTGAACTTGAAACTTTATTTAAAGGACAATGGGTTCATCATATCAGCCGATAGACGTCCACTACTGGACATAGGCTACTCCCAATAATGGTGAGATTTGAGCCATCTCTCACCACGCTGGCCCAATGCGGCTTGGTGAGAAGCCAGAGCCTCGTTTGTTGATTAGCAGGGTGCACCACCAGCAGGCGTGGTAGGCTTGGATCCCGTGATTTGTTGTATGGGACTCCTTACACTCCGAACAATGGTTTATTTTTTATTTTATTAAGTATCTTCATTATATACCCTTAGGGTGTAATATAAGCGCTGTTATCCTTTTCTCGATGTAATTAAACTTTCAGTAACGTCACCTATTGTTGAAAACATAATTTTTTATTAAGGCCTTCGCTCCCGGCGTTTCATCTAACCCGCGTCAGGTCCCGCGAGAAATTGATGGTCCCCTAATTAGCTTTGCAACAACTAAATTTGTTTTAGGGAACAAGAATAAATTTACACAACATTTTTGGAAATTTGTTCGTGTTACGGTGATTTAGTTAATTGAGGACAAGTTAATAATTAAATAAAAGTAGCGGTTAAACATATTTTTTAAAATAAACTTTTTATTCCCGTCTAATCATCTAGTATGCACATAACGAAAACTAAAGAAAATCGACTAGTTGATTTAAGTTTTCTACTATTAGAAATCGAGGACTGCTCTCGCAAGAAGAAAGTCGAGGAGGCCATTTATTCATCACACTCTTCAAGATGTTGCATGTGATTAAGCTGTCGTACATTAAACATATCGATTTTATATGTATAATCCTTTTCTTATTTAATTTCTATTAATAAATTATTTTTTTACTTAAAAATAACTATTGTTCATTCAGGTTAATCATGTCTATGGATTGTTTTCTTTAGTTGGTATCAATGAAAAAGAAAAATGTTTTCAATTATACCAACATAATGGCTGTAGAAATGACTGTAAAAAAGAGAATTAACAATATGTGAGTCATGCATACTAACCATGCAAGTGATTTAGTTCAGCGCGAAACAAAGCCATCTTAATTAGGATTGTTCCCGTGTTAGTTGAGCTGAAGCCAACTGGGACATCGGACGGGAGTCGCGCATGAATAGAAGATTGCGCACATGAATATAGGATACCAGAAATTATAAATATAACACAATTTTCAGGCCTTCATGGCCGAAGACTAACTAAAGCTTTACCTTCGCTTACTTTTGCCCATAAATGGTAAAGTTTAAACATCATTGGCGTTCGGGTAAACATCTCGTACGACAAATAGAAGAGTACAGTACGGTGCATTGTATTATATCCTAACTGGCACAAATTTACTATGCAGTCGTTTCAAAAATAAGAGAAAACCTCCGCTCTTTGGATATAGTAGTGAAGTGAGCAATGTAGAGTTAGAATGTCTACGAAACTCATAACAATAGTTAAAGAAACAGCATTTACAAATTTCCACCAACCGTAATAAAAAGATAAGGTGTTATTTGTATGAAAAATACAAGGCGTGTACTATAAACATTGGTCCGCTACCTCGCTTATATCCGAGCACGATATATACCTCTTGTTTCCGTTTGTTAATACGGAGACATTTACATAACAGAGCCTCATTCGTATTCAGTCGTTCAGCCCACTGAATCCTTTGTGTTTTACCGAAAGGAATTTTTGTTACGAACTAGTCTACGTCTGTATCTATGAATACGCCAAAGATTATTACGATTGGTTTATCCCTCTTCCATATCGGTTTATGCTCTGAATAAAAATTTAAACACATCTTAATCTTACTATAAAATATTACTTTCAAAAACATTATATTTTAACATCATGGTCTCTGTTTTGTGTAATCTTCAGAACGAATGACGAATTGTAGAAATCTTTAAAACAGCTCCTGCTGAAGGAGAATACATGAATATAGCGATCAAATTATATTTAACAGAAAAAAAATATGTTGGAATTGACAACAGGGGTGACTTGTGGCTATTTTTGTAACCCACTAAATAACTAGCACACATATCCTATAAATTAATTACAGTGTGAATGATGATAAATGAAGTCCCTTTTAAAAGAAAGCAAAAGCCATAATTTAAAAGCAGAAATTTCCAGTATCTTTTTGTTGCAAATGAAGAAATTTATCAAAATTAATACAACATTTTTATATTATCAAGCGTGGGCAACAGTATTGCCAGTTATGTTATACAAATAATGGAATTAAAGCTACTAATATACTACTAATAATACTAAAGCATAAGAATCTGCCCAGTTAAATAATGACAATTCTGTGCAAGCACCCTTTGTTTAAGAAAATACCATAATATAAAATTCCTTAGCCCAAAAATTTAGGATATTTAAAGAAAATATGTTTTAATTCTTCCTCTTTTTATATAGAGGAATCCATGTTAAAAATGGACGTTCTACATTTATTTAAAACTTGAATATCCATCGTCGTTCGTGAGCATCTTTTTACTGTTATCGATGTAAAAGTTCAAATGGAGTAAACTTTGCTAGTGGCAGTGAGCGATAATGGAGGTTCCGTTGGAATTTTCATGTAACAAGCCTGTGTGATAACAAGGAAAACTTTCTAGGACTTTATAGGTAACATTTTTCGACTTACTGCCAAACGGGGAGTTGAATTCCGTGGTTATATACTTGAGACTAGGCTACGAGATAAGACGTCTGTAACAATGTGGGGGTAGACAATATCTTTTAAATTGCAAAAATATTATTAAAATACAAATTTCTTCAACAGAAAATACTTACCGAATAGCATTCATTATTTTCCAGATTTTAAACAGCGGAAAATCTTGATGTTGAAATTTGATAGGATTTCTTTGAACTCTCTTCAGCCACCATCATCATATTGTCAATCTGCCATCATAACAAATCTGATTATATTCTGACAATCATACAAGCGGAGACGGTTCTTTTTATACTTTTAACGGCGGTTAGATTCATATTATAATGAAACACCTAACAAGACAATTTAACGATGAGAATGCACGAAAGAAATTTTCTTAAGAAATTTTAAAATATCTTTCAGAATTTGCGAAAGTTAGATAAAAGTTGAAATGTTTATTCATTATTCAATGTCAGGGAAAACATGGCTACAGATAAGTTAAAGGAAAAGATGGAGAAGTTACTGAAATTTTTAAATTCATGAACATATTTATAGTGGTGTCGATATCAGTAAACCTTTCTGTTCGTAACTTCTCATATAAATTCAAACCGGAAACCTGTAGAAAGCACTTACACTGAAATATGATAAGAGGATCATCTCACCACGATCACAACCAGTCTTACTATAATGTGCGTTATGCCTTTGATTTTAAGATTCATTTACGCATAACACCGAGGTTGTATTTTTTAATTCTTAACGTCTTTCGCTATAAGTGGATATTGTTCGAGGAAAAAGGAAGAAGTATGAATCAATTTCTCAGTATATATTTCACAGATGATATTACATTTAAGTTTACCTAAACTCGTATTAAAAAAGGGATAAAGAGCTGATAATAAAAATGAGAACTGTGTTATTTTATTTAAGTAACCTTTTAACAACAAAACTACTTAGTTCGAATATAGTGTTTTAGCTAACTGTTCAGCTAAACTGTAATTTCAAGCATAAACAAGTGCTTTGTTACAAGAAAATTGTACTTAGTGTTTGAATATTGAACTGTCATATTATCTCAATTATACTTACCCCAGCTTCCGGCTGCTGAATGTGAAGATTAACATAATACAGCCATTTGCATGCGTCGCACAGGTGCCATCGTATATTAACAAAATATATGTATATTGAAATGATATTATATGAGAAATATCTCTGTAAACTTTACCTTTTTTTAGTCGTAGATATGACGGGGATATTCACTGGAGTAAGTAATATGAATGAACACTGTGGTGTTAGTAAGGATAATATACATATCGTAATCGTCGCCTTGAGAAATAAGTTGTTAATTTCGTTACCCCAGTAATTGCACTAGGTTACAACGCCCTTAACACTAGAACACATTACTGTTTCTTGGCTAAAATACTGAGGTGATACCTAGATAATCTCTAGCAAGTTAAACCTACTACCAGTGATTCATTTCAGTTTATATTTATCTTAAACTACCATTAGTAATAAATGTATGTTTAAAGATATTTTTATTTAAATGCTGTTCGGTATTTTGCAGATAGCCATGTTTTATCCTTCGAAACAATCGCCCATAATTTTCTCCGAACTTGAAGGATAAAGTTTAACGTTCCCTGATAAAACATTGAACAGTGTAAAGATATATCGAGGACCTGGAGAAACTGTTCTAAGGTCTGACAACGGGTTACCCTCGTCAAAGGTTCCTACTTACACGTTCAAATAACATATATAGGATATTTTAGTTTTCTGCGATAGTTATCTTTTTCAGCGCGTAACGATATGTGTTTAAATTTATTTTAATAATAAAAATGAAATATAATTAGAAATTATCAATATAATAGGTTTTAATTGCAATCAGGATAACTTCATTAAATGGAGGTTGAATTTTGGACCCACTCAAACATTACATATATTCATTGTTTCCACTAGGAACAAATTTAGTGCCATTAGTCTGATTGACCCTTTTGTTAAAACGCATGCCTACTCCGTTTATCCGTGCCTTAATTTGTCATCAAACTAATGTACAATTAAACATATTCCCTTATATTTAACATTATGTATTAGACAATTAACTTAAACAAGACGTAAAATTTATCATTAGTAATTAAATGGTACAAATTGATGGTTATTATTTATTATTCGTTTTTCCGTAGACTATATTTTTATTAATCATAAGCTAGCACTGGATCTTACATTCACGTGATGTTAAATATCAATGAAACCACAAATAGAGGAGCACTCACATGTTAACTAACAGAAAAAAAATTATTGTTATTAAAATATGTTACTTCAAAATCGAAATGGGGACCTCCGTGTTACCATAAAAGCTGCCCCATGGGAACAGATAAAATGTTAACTAAATCATACAGATTGACATTTTTTACAGAGTATTCGGTTTTGATGATTATTTTCTTTGTGGGAACCTCACAATTGATCCCAAAGTTTGTAAAAATTAAGTGAAAGGAAAATAGTAACGATTACTTTTATTATAAGGTAAAGGCAAATGAGCAATAGACACCATGAAGAGTCGCAGGTCTTGAAAAATTATATTTTAGCACAGACCTCATAGAAATAAATCACCGGTACCATTTTATTCGCGGTATCTCACGCTTTAATGATAAAGTGTAACGTTATCCTAAGAACATGTCAGTTGAAGGATGTTGGGGTCGAACGTGAATATCGATAGAGTGCTGTCGGCATACCATAATGGCTCTACCCTCGTCAGATACGGGGTATAACGTGCCATCGAATTTAACATGGTAACATTATAAATATTGATGATAACTGATCGATATTGAATAATGAACTAACCTAGATATTTTAAATGTGTTAAAGAATGAATCAGTCTTTAGATAATTTGAAATATATTCACATTTAACACATGACGACCTCACTTTAAATAACTTTAATAGCGTCTTTGTGAAGTAAAATTTATTTTATTGTTACAAAGTAATTTTAGCGAGTACCGAGTGCCTTACATCGATATTGGAAAATGGTGGCTAAAGTTTTCCCTACTCTTATAAGTTTCAAAATTTCCCCACTTCCGTTTAAAACTTCACTAATTTTATCGGTTTTAAAATGAGAGAACTTTGTGTACTCCATCATTTACTAGTTAAAGTTTTTGTCAAGATTATTTTACTATCTCTTACTCTATGCATGTGGATAGGCGAAAGAGTAAAGTAAGAACAACGAAGAGATACATGGATTTTGTGAATAAGTCTAATAAAGAGTAAACAGTTCCTAGGTGATAAAAATAGAAATGTTGTATCGACCCCTTGTTACATTACTATGTTTAAAATATACTTCATACTCCAAGAAAAATACTCATTATTGTACCATTTGGAAACGACTTTACCACATAATGGTTCTTTGTGTAGCTTAGGGTCATAATTCAACATTAACTTTTGTCAGTAATATTCGCACTCCAAATAGATTAGGAATAAACAATTTTTCATATGATTTAGCGAAAAGAAATTTGTTAACTTCCTTTAAAATTTAATAAAAGAAATCACTGAGTGATGTATAAACGCGACTCAATTTGGTGCTGTGTAAACATTCTATCTAGACTCCTCTTTGCTATCACTTACTATTTTATATCAGTTGAACGTCTCGCAAGATGTAATTTAAATAATGAAATATATTTCTCTTAAAAGAATGGCTACAATTTTTACATTACATCAAAAGGGTATTTATTTAAATCCCCTTTCATTAAAGGCCATAATTTATCAGCGCCTCGTAATTCAAGCGGCAGCCGGGGTCCATTAACCAACTTGGAGGGGTTGCCAACTTCGATTTTTTTTAATTCGCGCAGGCCGCCATGTTTGAATCGATTTTTAATCTGCTCTCCTTAAACTACGCTATTAAATTAAGAATTAAATCTTGATGAATGATTATAACAAATAACTTTTGTAACGTAATATAAAATTTAAATTATTTATGTCATACAAGAAATAAATGTAGGTAGTGTGTCATAGATTAAATAAATATAAGTTAGTATAAGTTAAATAGACGCGAAAATAGTTCATTTGTTGTCTGTCGTTCGTAAAGTGCAGATGCGTCTGTGGATCTATGTAACTAAACTATCTTTTTATTTAATATAAAGCAAATTATTATTAAAGAAAACAAATTTAATAATAGAAACTAAAATCTGCAGTATTATGAAAAAATAATGCAAAAAAAAGCAAAACGAGTGATAATCTGTGAAATATAATAACAATTAATTTGACTGTTTGCTATTAAAATGAATAGTTTTTTTTATCAATATCTGTTAGTAAAATTACTAAAGTAACGAAACATAATGTTTGATGCTATAATTATAAGGTGATACAGTGTATATCATCCTAACTAGCATTGCGTTGTAATTGGTTGACCTATCACTTACCATTTGGCGAATATCTCGCCAGTCTCGTCGATTTGGTTAAAAAAATTAAAGTTAATTTCAAGTGGGCATCACATAAAACTAATAATAATTCTATTTTGGTGCTAAAATATCTTTTTTTATCTGTGGACAAAGAATTTATATTAAAACCTAAGTATTGTTTAATTTATATAAACCTATATACAGATATTTTGCCGATGGTAGGTCTTTATGGCCGGATACCATCTAGGTGATACCGCAGCTTCTATTGCAGCTGCCCAAAATTACTATGTTTCGTTTTAAAAGGCATTGTGGCTGGTGAATTTACTAGGCCAACGAAATCTAATATCTTCTATTACAAAGCGATTAGCGCAATGTGGTACTGTGTATATACATTATTTAACAAGCGTCACGATTGCAATATTTGTTTGCTCTCATAAATTTGCTATGCATATAACGTTATAGTATATAAAATTAACTCAAATTCGCGTGACGCGCCCACATTCAGACTGTTTCAGAACTGATATCAGAACTTTAATTAAACTATGCTGAAACGTGTTTCCGGCTCGCTGGTTGATACGTTCCGTGATTCCGTATATGTGATTGAGTTTGACGATGTTACTGTACTACGACTACACCACTGTGTATTATACAAAGTTACCCGTTATATTGACTATTTTCCTTTTTAAATAGGTCTCTAATCATATTTACGTATAATGTAAATGTATGATAAATAATTCTATATGTAGTTTATACGTATATTTACTTGTTATCTAATTAAACGGTACTATTCAGTAACTATATATTTATAATAAACAAGTCTTATTTTAATTAATTTATTTTGACTTTTCTTGTTACCCTTACTATTTATATATTTAACTTCTGTTATATAGTATTGCCAAGAAGAAATCGCACATATCGGTAATAGCGACCATTTCCATTTACTATTTAAGTTTAGTTTAATTAACTGAAATAAAATGTAAGCAATAAAGAGTTTATCTATTTACATGTCTTTATTAAACATAGTTACTGTATTTACTAATTCTTAATTAGTGTATTGACTAATATAACACTAAATAATTCGCAGTCTTATATTCTTAGTTATATATGCAACGTTTTAAAACCAAAAAGAGTTTAAGATGCTGTGGTCTGTGGTAGTAAATATCTCTAATAACAACCTATTTATTCTGTTTATATTATTGTTCAGAAGGCATCCACGTCTTATTTAGACAACAACACTGACTCCAGTAAATTGTTCAATTTCTTTACTCGTCTGAATTAATTTAGACCTTTTTGGTTATCAGAAAGCATATCATTTATATCATAATTTTCCATGCGATAAAGTCTAATCAAGTTTTAATAACTACTAATGAATGTTAAAGGAAGCTGATTAATTGTTTGGGATGGCTTTAGCATTACTTTTAGGACAACGTTTCTTTGTTAAACAGACAATAGGCGATATATTTTATCGCGAAATGTTCCCTACTCCGTCTTGTCTCTTTGTACTTTTATATATTGTGGCCAGTCGGAGGGGAGGTGGTTGGTAATTCTCGAAAGATAACCTCTCGTCTGTCCAATTTAACTGTCTCGAGATCACAGTGCATTACAAGGTCTGGCCCCTTCTATATCCTTCGGTATTATATCACTAAAGATGATCGATAAATTTTATAACTTCTCAACGTTTTTATTATTATTGACTAGGTTAACTTTGACTTATTTTTATGTTAAAAGGCACAATATGTCCTCAATAAAATTGACAGGCGTTTAACTATTTCTAGTTGGTGGAATAATCCATAGAAATGATTTTCCCCGTATGAGTTATGCATACATTTTATTATATATTATAACTAAATAGGTTTTACTTAAATTTGTTAAAGTATGTTTTTATAGTTTTCTTACAAGTCTAATTATCAAGATCAGTAGGATTTTTAATACGATTTCATTCTGTTTGTAATTTTTCTCGTTCTTGTGATGGTAAGTGATAGGCTAGTTCAGGATTTTATAGTGCTAGATATGATGGTAGACACAAGTATGTATCATTACCCGAGTAATTTCACCGGCTACTATCGGAAAACAATTAACAGTTTTCACAATATTATTTGGCGGTACAAATAAAAGCAGAAGCAGCAGTTTCCGATAAAGACTTATTACCTGTAAACCAGTCTTCGTCTTTTTTTTTTAAATGGCAACGCTTAAACAGGAAACTAATTTGATAAGAATTTTATAGTAGCGGTTATTAATGAGCTCCGTAAATTCATTTAAACAACTCGTTATGTTAAACAATGTTTTTTTATTCAATAAGCCGAGCGAGACATTCACTTGATGGTAAGTGATACGCTTATCCATAACAACGTGGCGTTGGTTAGGATGGTATACACACTACTACAGTGCTCTCGCCGCCTTGGGACGTAAGGTATAATTAATTTTTTCAACTATTAAATATTGTGTTTAGGATAAGGACCTATTGTCGCCTACAGTATCCTGGTATTCATATATTGACTGCATACTACAGTCTACAGTGAATGGCAATAGAGAGTAAAAGCTCACCAGCTCATTGTAATAAGTGTCAGTTTACTAGTTAATTAATACTTTACACGTGCACAGTTTAAAATAATATCCGGTTAATATTTTATTACCTATACCGAAGAGGTGAAATATGTGATGAAGGGACACTTGTAACAAAGTGATATTAAAAAAATCTATTCGACAAGTTTTTCTATTCTCTTAAAAGAGACGTAAAACTTGAAAGGAAACGTCGTCTTGACAAGCGCTGCAACTATTACAATTGCCAGCGTAACAAAAATTTATGTTTTAAACACAAAGGCAATGTACATAAGATGATGTTGTGTAAACAACCTAAGTAACGTTAAATTATGACTAAACGTTTGACCAATTGATGACTATGTTGCTCGACTTATTGCTTTGTTACGAAGAAATCTTTAAAAATATTATGACCTCAAAACTAGAAAATGAATATAGTTATGGTGGTAATTTTCAAAAAACACTGACTTGAATAGAGTTTGAAACAGTTTCAGTATAATATTAAGCTGCCCATTTAAGTTCCTCCGCTGTTTTAATACCGAGTAATATTTCTCTAGAGAGATCTTTAGCATTTTAGAACTTTACAGCTTCCTGTAATACGGTTCGGTCATGGCTTCTCTTCAAAATGTTCTCGCTTGTGGTTAACAAACTGAAAAAAGGTTCTATTCTATCTATACAGTATTAAATACTTATATTGGAATTTTAAAAAAATGTACATAACAATGTTTTTTTTATTACGGAAATATACACGTTTCATTTCTCATTGGAAATTTAATCGATACATATAATTTGTTTAAAATTCAAATGCAAAGGTTAATCCTTGTGGATGCGATGTGGTCTATGGGAGTAAAGCACATTAACCTAGTGGATGCCTATTTAGTCTTTTTTTGAATATCAAATCTTTCTCTCATCATGTATTCCTTTTTTCAACGCCCTAACGCCCTTTAAACTGGAACACAATATGTTTGCACTATAAGTACTACACTACCAGTATAAAAATTTAACTAGGTGGTCTCTAGCAACAGAGTTTTACCACAAGTAAATTTATTGCAATATTAGGCCTATGTAAATTCGTCCGCCATCAATATTCATTATGAGCCGACGGTGAGGAATCGATTGGCACTATTTTCTAATCAACCGCTTCCAGCAAACCTCAAAATGTTTTTTTTACTATTCTAATCCTCCACGAGTAATAAGGTGGTCTCAATGAAGATTAACTATAGCCATCCTTTTAAAATCTTAAATAAAATTTGGTAACGGAAGAAACAAATTTTGACCCCATTTTTTCAAGTTAGGTGATATATCTAGTATAAAATACTAGTTGTAATAATTGATATTGATACCCGTTGATCACAACAGATGTGTGTATTATAATTAACGGCTTGAAGGAAAACAGTTTGTAAATTCTGGCATTTGAATACATAAATTGAATTTTCATAGATATGATTTATATTTTCATTTATATGCTTTAAAAATACTGTTAAAATCAATCTAGCCGATCCGGAGATTACCCGGAAAGAACAGAGAGAGATAAAAATTACATTTTCGATACAAATACCTAAAGCGTACCGTTATGAAATATTTTTTTATCCTGTTTTCGTTCTCACAGTTATGTGGAGCCAGGGACTTTGGTTTTCTTTTTTCTTGTTATCTTTTTCATTCTTTACCTTTATTTTTCTTATCTCTTATGTCATTGAATTATTTCTGTCTACATTCTGTCGTCTTTCTTTCATACTAATGTTACATTCTCTTTGTTGTTCTTCCATATATCGCTTCTCAGACTTTCATCGCCACTATTTGTAATTTGTTTCATCACTTTTTTACTCTGGTTTACATTTCCTTTTCTTTTATAATTTTGTTATGATTTATACTTTTTATTGTGTTTATGTTATTAATTATCGTCTATTTTATACATTTCGTTTACTGTCTCAACTATGATATTACAAATACTTTAATTTTATTTATTAGCATGTAATATATCAGTGAAAGTTTCTAGTAATATCGACTAAAATTAAAAAAAGGATCTCTATTGTTTTGGCTTTAATTTAGTAAAATCCTTAGCTTCAAATTATCTAGTTTTAAGTTAAGAAAAATTACGGAGACTCGAGACTGTAACTTCTCAGACATTGATAAATGATATCTGGCGAAAGTATTCTGCCAGTAGATAAAATACAGTAGAATTGTTAACTCAGTTTTTTTCCCTCTTTTTATTATTGTAATGTCTGTAACACTTTTTCACGTGAAAGATAGATAAATGTAGAATAAAAGTAGAGAATAGTTAGGAAAAAGAAAAGAAAGTAAAGATTAAAAAAGAGAAAAATAACAATAAAGAAACAAGGCCCTTACCCCAACCACGAAGAGAATGCATGAACAAAAAAAAATCTTTTTCATTAACATTTAATTCAGCGATAAACAAACATTGGATTTTAAGAGATACAAAAAAACTTTTTTATTTACTCACAGTAAAAAAAAATGTTTTTATTATTAAAATACTTTAATAAAACTTAATTTAATAGGTTAAAATGTTGTTATACGTATAAAATCAATCTTTTCTGTACTTTAGAATCATTTGAAGTTGTCGGAAAAGTATCAAAAAATATTTGAGCGAGTTATTTAGGACATACGTCTTTTCGCCGGTTATCAATTATATTTATATACTTATTTATTTTTAAAAGTTTTCATTATTCACCATTGTACCAAATTTTTCATTATCGTATGAAAGCAATGTAATAGTGAGATTAAGTACGTAAATTTCAGTTTTGTGTTGTATATATCCTATTCTGTAATATGCGAATGTAAGAGCGGTTCATAACTTTTGTGTTTTTCATTTTTTATTTTAAACACCCCGGAAGCAGTTTCAAAAAGTCACAAAGGGTTGAAAGCGCCGCATGCATACAAATGACGTTGTTATGTAAATGCTCTTCCTCCTGTCGCTGACGTAACCCTGGATAACAAATAGCAATGGAGTTTGGTAAATAATTTATGAGTAACCTTAATAATTTTCCTAAAAAAATAAAGCTATTATAGATATTAAAACACTGTGAGGACACGTGGATTCTTTGATATCTTCTCATTTAAAGAAACATGGCCAATCCCAATTGGGGTTGCTGTGTGCCAGATTTGAACAACAAGGACAATTACATTTTATGTACAAAATGCAAAAAAAAATATCACTTTGTTTGTTTGTCTATTGATGAATCTTCGTTTTCACCAAGCATGCGATCTGGTTGGAGTTGTTCGGACTGCAATCGTAATTCAGCGAAAACCTCAAAAAAAGACCCTTCTCGTTGTACCGTTACTACAAGAGGTAAGAAACAAGCTTTAATCTTGTCGACGGATAGCACTAATGTACCCATTACCAAAAATGATATACGCGAAATTGTACAGGATGTGATTAATCAAAACATGAATGATATTCTTAGTAAGATTCAGGATAACCTTAATTCGCTGAGTGTATGGTCTGACATCAATGGCATGAAACTTAATTGTAATAAATACTTTGTTGTTAGATACCCGAGAAAGAATAGCCTAGTTTCGCATCAATATTCAATAGAAGGAAACGTCCTCAAAGAATTGGAAGTAATTAGAGATTTGGGAGTTATCTTCGATAGTAAGTTAACGTTTGTACCTCACTTGGAATACATTACCAAACGCGCTTCAAAAATGCTTGGGTTTATAATTC
>DWLS01003109.1:0-16439 GCA_018246255.1 Pachliopta kotzebuea | reverse complement strand
TTTGCTATTACTTAACAATAAATGACCGTTACCGTAACTTTGAAAAAAAATGGTGTATATATAATACTAAAAGCTGCAATCCACGGAATACTTTCGCACTTTTTCTCAACCTAGTATAAGGGTTGTTCGTTTAACCAAAAAAATCTAATCCTTTGATAAAAAGTTTTTTTTTAGAAAATCTAGTATTAACGTTCTGGTCGATTTTGATGAATGAAATGAATTTGAATGTATCTGTATATATATATTAGAATTTGAATATAAAGAATGAAATCTAGTAGTTAAATTCTGTAACTACACAATTGAAAACAATTATTTGATCAGATGTAAACTTCCATAACATAATTTATTATAAATGATCTGTACTTAAAGAAATAACTTATTAAAAACATTCGTTATAATTTTAGATCTAAAAGCTGAATTCGATAGGACCATCGTATATAGGTATAAATTAATTTATGTAGTGTTATGAATACAAATACACATTTTCATTTAGTAGAACACTTTATATATAATAGAAGTTTTAGTTATCACGTTCTATCAATTATATAATTGCCTTATCATCTAAGCCTTGGTAAGTAAAATAGTTGAACGTGATGTAAATACGGTTGTAATGTACGAGTGTACTTAGATGCATATAAAATATTTTTGGTGTAGATTTTCAGAACCTTTTAATTTAACAAAAAATCCATAATTATAATATTGTACATAAAAAGGAAACTAAAACAAAAAAAATCTATAAAGAGGGAAAAAATTTTAACAAGCATTTTTGACTTTATATCTTAAATATATGACTTTTGAAAACTTCTTAAATTTTTGTTATGAATAAGTTGTCATTCATTTAAGGCATAATCGATGACAATATCAAGTTGACACACATTTAACAAATATTTTATAATCGCATCCTTTTAAAGGTTTTAATTAGGACCTTACTTCCGGTGTTACAATTTTTGTAACCTACTTATAGTTACTTTCTATATAATGAACCGCAAATGGGAAGCCTGTTAACATAATCCGCCCCAATCCGCCTTCACACTAGCTACATAAAACTACTTTATTCTATTAAATTGTAACTAGATACGTCTTAAATATAAAACCCGCATTAAGTTATTGTCTCGCCTAGTTTGAAAGTAATCTTTGTAAATAAATCCCCAATTTAGATAGTGTAATTTAATCAGAGCAAAGCCTTGATATCACTGACAATCATCTGCAGTACGAAAGTATTGACATTACAATTGAACTGTTACGAATTTTCTTAATGTAATAGAAATTAAAATGAAAATATATGTATAATGTTAAAAAAAACACTTTTTCTCAAACATTCATTATATAAAGAAATCGGAATGAAAATAGGGCACGTGTAGCGCTGTAATATAAAATAAAAGTACAGGCATATTAAATTACATATATATATATATTATTATATTATAGGCATGGCACGTCTCTTACCTTCAAGTAAATATTCTTCATTTCTTTGCTTTTATCTTTAATTTTATGTTTTACTATGACCATAAAATAATTAAATAATAAATTCTGTTTTGAATATAACGCTATGATAAATGAGCGTATTGTTCTAAATATGAGATTAAAAATTATTAAAAACAAATCCTTTTAATGTCTGTTTTAATTACCCCATAGCTGATTGATTACTTGGAATATAGTGCATAAATCTTTATGGTTTTTAAATATATTCTAGATTAAGTAAATAAATGAAGGACTCGTAATACTACTCAACATACTAGAATACTAACGAACACTGATATACTTTTGTTGTCTTTCCTAGGTACCGTAACATGCATTGGCATGTGTCACAGGATTGAGGACACCGGACATAAAATTACGCAAATCCGTCAACCAACGAGTTTGTAACCTTATACTGTTTTACTACAAAACGCAAGAATAATAATGGGAGACTTTAATGATATAGTTTTTAGTATTTTAGGGTTTGTATGTTCGTGACATAAAGTAAAAGTATATATAAGGAATATCCGGTAAAGCATACAAAAGTAAAATATCAAAAAATTATTTTCAATGTACTTTCTAATTATTGTAGATACCTTTCTTATTTTAATTATTTTAAATAGTAGTATTCAATTGCCATTTTATTGTGGTTAAACTATTTGTTCAGCAAAAATGTTTGATAATAATATTTATTTTTAATTAACGGGGACTAAATATTTAAAAATTTCTTCGCTATTGTCCATTTCCAATATAATCAAGGGGTTTTAAACATAATTTGCAATTAATATTTTGAAGTTCAGTACATTTAATCTCAAATCTCTGTACTGGTGGTAGGTACCACTGCAGCTCCAGTTACAGTTGACAACCAATACTATGCGAACATTACTGTATTACGGTTTGAAGGGTACTGTATGCTAGTAAAATAATCAGGGTAACGTGACTTACCGCATTGTTTCAAGGCGATGAATGCAATGTGCTTCTGTGTACCGTCATAAACAACGTCACCACCTTGTTACGGGCAAACGTATTACTTACCATGAAGTGAACGTCATGCCCGTCTCCTCTGGTCAATTAAAAAAAAAATTGTTCATGTAAGGGAAACAATGCGAAACAAAAAGTCCTAGATTTAAGATATGTTTATATGGATATTTTTATAACCCTGCAATTAAATCAAATACATTTCCCATGGATTACACATACTTATACATTAGTTTGTTTGATTTATAAATTATTTTCCACATCACCATAATTAAATGTATTTGTAACGCTGCTTAATCAAAAAAATTGCATAATTCTCAAAACAGTTACGAACACTTAAGTTTTGATTTCAGAAAATTTTCCAGAATATGTATTATGTATACGGAAAAATGATTATACGTTTTTATATAACGGAAAACATATACAAACTAAATTGAATATTTGTTATTATCTTTGATACAGATATAATTAGATACTAAGAGAATACCCATTTTTCCAATTAAAGCAAAAAACTTTTTTATATCATAATTAGACCAATTCTTAGGTTTGTGATCCTTCTTCAAAAGAATTCAAAATTAAAATAGGTTCACTATGTCCATAAAAAAGAAAGTACCAATTACCGTGTCTTTTGGTAGAAAACGTTTATTTTTACGTCAATATTTGTGCAATTTTTTATTACATGCCTTTTTGTAACCCGTTTCTAAGTTTGTTTCTAGCATTTTTGGCAAATATGCAACATAAAAATATCACAATGCAAAGCGTTTTCCATTAAATAATTAAATAAATAATGAGAAACAATTCGTATCTTAAATACTTAGCGTAATTAAGAATACTAAAATATTAAAAAAAATTATCTATGAAATTCCAATATTTGAATTATAAGTAAACACATTAAAAATATATATCACTGGGTTCGTGACTGTAACAAAACAAGAGATTTCATTTAACAAGAGTTGATGGCATTCTCTGTCTAGGTTCAATCTGTACACGGAATCCATCGGTTCTTTTCAGTATGATGTCAGCCTGCAGCTTATACTGGTCCTCGGTTACATCGGATACCATTTTATAATTTCTTAAAATGGTAGACAATAAAACCTTTAATTTCAATATAGCATATTTGCGCCCTGGAAATTCAAATTATTAAGGTATTAAATTTAAAATAGAACATAAAAATTTGATGTACACATAATTATCTATACAAAATCTCTGTCTGTATTTTTTGTGACTTAATTATCGTGAAGTAATTTTATTTTTTCATCAATTATATTAATTTTCTATTCATAATAAATAATTTAACTCTACATAAAGCATTGAGATTCTCGATAAGTATCGCTGGATATTTTTTTCGAAAACTCGAACACGGCATGGATTTTTTTAGATATTTCATTGCCCATGTATTAACGTCAATATTCAAATTAAGTCTAGCTGTTACCGTTTTGGATAGTTTTTTTAAATAACTGATGAATGAATATATATTTGAATACTAAGCAATGGCACGAGCAAGATATCCTGCTTTTATATTAAATGATGATGCCTAGCACAATGTTGGATTATTTTGTCAATTAATTTATAATTCTGAAATTTGTCTCTCTTTTGGCTTTAACTGAATATTGTAAAAGATTTAAAACATTAAGAGCGTATATGACTGCGTCCATGATGCAACCATTTTCCATGGAACACGGGACCACGATTTAGGTTGTAGGGCCAAATGTTTTATTTTTTTTACACGTAACCACTTTCATATTGTAAATAACTGCTACCAAAACCGGATTTCTGTAATCTATAACTTCATAATCTTTAACTTCAAAAATGCAATTTTATGATATCCAGGACCAGATTCATAAGATTTTTTACGATGTTATAGTAAGTTTTTTTTTTCTCACCAACACAACTTCTTGGTCCTGCGCTGAATGGTATGAAACTGTAGTAGTGTCTGTTTTGTGTATTTTCTGGTAAGAAGTTGTCCGGGTCAAACACGTCCGGGTTCTTGTAGTATTTGGGGTTGCGGTGGATTTTATAAGTCCCGATGACTACGGTGGCACCAGCAGGCAGAAGGTAGTTATTAGTAGCTGAAAAATAATTTTAACAATTTTTTTGGGAATATTATTTGTGGCAGAATAAAATATTCTTCCTCCTTTGGGTAGAAACGCCTCAGCAATATTAAGTCTTACTTTTGTAGTTTTTACCAAAAATTTAATGTTCTTTAAAATTTAAAAATTACTTCTATCAAAAACATAGCAAACATGAACGATAATGTACTTGTGATTTTTACCTATTTTAACGTCTCTTTTTAACTTTCGAGCGATAATCGGAACTGGTGGATACATGCGCAGGGATTCGAATATAACTCGTTCGAGATACTTCATCCGTAAAGTATCTTCAAAAGTCGCCGGTCGGTCAGAGTCACCGAAAATCTCGTAAAGTTCATCGTAAACTTTTGCTTGAATAGTCTGATGGACTCCGAGAAGACAAAGAACGAAGCTTGCACCAGCAGCTGTAGTGTCATGGCCCTGAAATAAGTTATTTGTAGTAAGTAGCGTAAGAAAAAAATTATGTTGATTATTGTTTTACTATTTTGGAAAAAAAAATTATGTTCGTAACGTTATTAAAAAGTTGCACATGTTGCCTAATATTTTTTTATTCCGTGAAGGTGAGATTTATTTTACAAGAAATGTTTTGGCTCCAAATTAATGAAACTAAATAAATAATAAGTGTAGATAAATGATAGTGAATACTTTTACCTCAAACATAATCGTGTCAACTTCCTCTTTGATTTCATAATCAGTTATCTTATTCGTTCCGTTTTGTGCGGATTCAATCATTAAATCTAAGAAAGCTAAACGTTTTTTCTCTCCTGTAATTGGAAATATTCTTTTAATTATATAAAGTAATGGACCAATCATCAAGAATTGTCTTGATTGACATGTAAGTAAGTTAAATGGACAATGTGTGTACAAAATATTTCTTTCGTACTAACCAACGTCATTGTCATCATTGTCGTCAAGATCATCACGATATCCTTTAAATACGGTATCAGCTAAGGTTTTAACATTCGCTAATCCCGTGTCACTCGTTTCAACAGTTCTTGTTAGCTCCTCTATTGTAAGTGGTATTATACCTTTAGCCTTATTTTGTAAATATTTCTCTTTTTTATTTTTAATAACCTGTCAATTATGATAACGTTTAAATTTAAGAACCCTTTAATACTTACCAAATCTATATGAAAATTTTTACCTTGTTTGTAAGACCATGAATAATGTTTAACAGCTGTTTTTGTTTTTCAAAGAATGAGGTAAATTTGAAAATAGCATCAAAACGTAACCAGAATTTATAATGTCTCTGATGTATTATATCGCACATTCTGAAATTATCATTTATAATTAACTATTTAAAATATATTTAAGGAAATATCAGATTTCCTTACAGTTGAAATTTTTACCTTTTTAATAAAACAGATATGTTGATGAAGATGAAATTAATACATACAATAAATTAATTTTCAAACTTACTTCATCACAGCCATGGCGTAGTCAAATCCAGATTCGTCTTGAGTTTCTTTAGTAATTCCCATTGCAGTTTCTTTAACAAATAGTTAGTCATATAAGACAGATAATAAAAGTAAATCGTGTATAAATAATGCATGATCATAATTTGCATTGGTTTATTACTGAATAGAGGTTATAAGTAAACATTCATTTGCCTTTAATTATTCCCATTTGTTTTCATTTTTATTAATACACTATAAAGTAACAATGAATATTCAAAAAATACAATATGAATATTGATACTATTTGCTTTCAATATATTGCTTTATTAATACAAAGAGGCTTACAACAGACCTTGCATTGTTGTATTGCACTTTTTATGGAATATTATTCATTTATTACCATACATGGTGCCAAATTTAAATTTGAGAATTTTAATTGTTAACTTTTTCTACATCATCTGCTGTAGAATATATTGTGTAAAAATTTGTAAAGATTGCATTTAGATTAATAATTAAAAAAATGCTTTTCTTTTATTAAAACGAACGATTTTTTTTTAATTATTACATATTATTAAATTAAATAAGTTTGCTGTATCTGTGTATTATTGTTTTGTATTTATCCATTAAGATTATTACAATAAAGTGTTGCATATACTTTACCAAGTAAAATATCAACGGTGACTCCACTCATATAATCATGGACATCAAAAACTTTGCCACCTTTGCTTTTCATTTTATCCACAACATTTATACTATTCTGGTTGAACACGCTGATAAACGATTTTAGGATATTAATGTGGAATGTAGGAGCGATCATTTTCCGATGTGTGCGCCATTTCTCACCTGCGTGTGGTCAAAAATGGAAATTATTTATTGGAGTTAATTAAAAAAGATTTGTTTAAACAATTTTATGTTATTTACAGTTGTAGAAAGGAAATAGGTAAATTGACTAAGGATCAGGATGAAATAATTACCAGAACTTATCAAAAGACCTTCACCAAGCCAAGGTTTAAAAAACCTATACTCTGAAGCTTTGTCGATATGAACTTGACTGTTAAGTATTACTTCCGCATCATCAGCATCGCATAAGAAAACTACAAGCTTTGATCCCAACCAACCACGTACTACTGTACCATATTTTTCGATATATTCAAGCCCCATTGCAACTAATTCTGTAAAAGATTGATAACGTTTTTTAAATATGCAGGATTACAGATTATTTTAGCTTTTTCTAGTAATTAAGAACATAGGTTTAAAAACATAAAGGCGTGAGGACAATTATCACAGCTAAATTTTAACATGGTTTTTCTATAAATGTTTGATAAGTACTTTTAGTTTTAGCACAAGTTTTGGGTTAATATTTGATATAAACAGCAAAATAACGTATTCTGTCAATGAATGTAAAAGTATTACCATCTGGTTTTCTGCCCAACACCAATAATGCGTTGCCAAATATTGGCACAGCTGATGGACCGGGCAGTTTGTTACCCAGTTTGTACAACTTTGATTGCTGCTGCCATTTGTACAATAGCCAAAGAGAAGTGGCAAAGAGTACTAGTGGATAGAAGATAAGCCGAGTCGAAATATTATGGTAAGATTGTATTTCTTCAATCATCGTCATCTTGCTGGAAAAACATATATATTGTAAATCAGTGAAAATGTAAATGTAGGAAGAATTTTTTGTCATATATTACTTGGATACCATAGAAGATGATTACAATACTATAATAATTTTAACTGGGTATATATATGATATAGGTTAGTACCGTGCAGTACTTTGATGTTCAATGTTGTAAATTTTTATAGTTATTGCAATTTGTTATTCCGTTATCTGAGAGTTTAAACATAATAGTATAACAAGGTATTTATGAAAATCTAATTAATAAAATAAGTGTTAATTTATAATATGAACTGCAAATATTTTCTTATCGTACAATAATAAATAAAGTAAACAGCCTTCTCTATAGCCTTATCGTATTTTATCACTTCGTAATTTTGTTGAGTGAAACTTTCTTAACCATTTTTTGGAACACGGTTTAAAAATTTATCTCCAACATGTTTCGTCCTTCTTAGCAGAAAGAAAATTAAGAAGAAATATCTCCAGGAAAATGGGAATATTTTCTCGCTGAGATCTTTACATTAACCACCACATTTAGTACGCCAATTGTGGCAATTAACCATTATTTAGGAAACTTCATGAGTGAACACCAATAGGCTAAATGAGTGAAATGTTGAGCTAATTTATATTAAATAATATCTCTCAGAACACCTAATTAAAACCGGTTACTTAATTGTCTTTTTATTATTGTTAACATCAAATAAACACAATGTAGGAAATTTGTGATCATGAAATGTTGTTCACGTTTAGATAAGTGAAAAACTATGACTTTTTTGTATAATAATTTTTTATTTTGCTTTTAATATTTATTAATAGTAGAAGAAAATATGTTTTTTTATTGAATTACCTTTTGTCTCCCGATTTCAATGTAACGGCCACCTCCACTTTCTGCCGACCTGACTATTACTGTAATACGATATAACGTTTGCACAACTACACTTTTTATACAATGTGCATGTACTCGTCTTTCATTTGTTAAGGGGGAGTCATTCTTCAGATTTATGAGCGTATTATTAAAATAAACTGCAACATTCGTCTGTCTGTTATTTTGGGTATTATACACCAATAATTAAATAATAGATTTATAACAGCAACGTCATTATCATCGATAGATGATCCATAATGTACAAACTAATATTTTCAAATTAATATCTACAAATAGAAATATAATGTCATATGATCTATTTAAAAATAAATAATTTACTCGTAATTAAAAAGTTGGTCTATGTTATATTTTATTAAATATGACCGTGGTTCTATATCGGAATAATCAATTTATGTATGCTTGACATACCTGGGACTAACACTACAAAAATGGTACTTTCTTTAATCATAAAATTTCATAAGAAATTAAATTTTTAATTAGTAAACAATTATTGATTGTTAAGCCAAATAAACAAATGAATAAGTGAAGTAATAATAAAATATCTGCGACTTAACATTGGTAGGTACATGTGTTACTTTTTCTTAGTTTTTTTCTCTTCATTCCATAATTCACCACCTATTGGTGCAGTAGTACACCAATTTTTAAAAATTAATAGTATTATGATTAAATTACGGTAAAGAATATTCACTTGAATAAGACTAATGAAAGTTTTTATTATGAAAATAAAGTGCATCCATTCACCTTAAAAGTGTGATTTATTAATTCGTTTGTTGTGCATTAACTTTTAACCTTAATTTTTTCATTGTTTGTTAATTATGGAGAGACAGTACAATGGTGAAATTTAAAAAGGGAAGATTTTAAATTTACTGTTAATACGTATTAAGTACATTTTTAAAGTGTTGAAGCATGTCTTTAAAGAAAACTATTATTATGTACGGGCGGGAGAAATAGCTTGGCCTTTAATTTGAAAAATGTCCAATCAGCTGAAACAACGTTTTTATATTAGCATTTCGTACAGGTTTTATGTTAACTATATATATATGAATATGTACTAGCAATAACAATTAGGTAGTTCATATACGTTTTTAATAATTAAATTATTAACAGCTGCGTCATAAAAATATCCAAGAGCCATATAAAAAACCAACAACGCGCATATAAATATTGGTATCTAAATCTTCGTATATGTAGAATGATCTAATTCAGAAGAAAATTATGTAGGTAGAAATTAAGGAGGGTATTTCTGGATTTGCCTAAATTCAATGCTCTCATTTATAACGAGAAAAAGTCTTTTTCTAGTCTTTTATTCTTTATTTAAAACAATCGAACTAAAACTTATGTTCTTACTTATTTCATTTATTAATTTATTTACGATTGTAATGGAATAGGTATGAGGTGACCGTCAAAACTTCCTTCCCACTGATTTAAATAATGTATTTAATAAAAAATCGATTTAGAGTGTCAGATATAAAAATAAAAAATAGTATATAACAACAAAACACATATTTGAAATATAGCGATAGGGGAGTTTATATATAAGAATAGATAAACAATTTGTGGGTGAAAAAGTAAAACACTAAACTTCTTATCCTAATAGCAAATATCTCTTTATGATACTACGTATTTTTTCTTGCAGGCGCTTTATATTTCTTTTCACATTTTATTTTACTACAAAAGTAATTATTATAAATTTGTAGAATTCCTAACATTTATTGTTTTATAAATATTATGAGACTGCTTATTCAATATATCTGAAAATTAGAACGTGTTAGCTATATCAGAAACATGATGTCAAAATTAATTCCTTTATTTAGGGGTCTCGGGAAACCGCTAGATGCAGACAGCGCAGGACCCGTGGAATTGAGATCATTAGGGAAAGCATATGTGCAGCAACGGGCGTTTATGGGCTGATAATGATAATGATTTAGAGGATACATTTTTAACAAAGATACTGTGAACTTTTAGCATTATGTATGTTAGGTGTTAGGGTATAATTTATTAAAAAAAATATCTTTCTTTGGCATGGAAATCCTAGATATTCATCGGCTTTTGAAAACGTTAGGTTTTTACTTTTTATATATCCTTCCTGGTAAGAAATTCCGAAGGATTCGCCTAATCTTTTCCCTTGACCTTTAAACATTACTATGACAAAATTAATGACTTATTTGCGATACGGCTTGTGAAATGATTTTGTTGGTTTTATATAACAGTCTTGAAATCTAGTATTATTACAGAGATTTTAAATGTAATAACATAAATGTAATTGGCGGGCTCGTAGAAAGTCTCCAGAAAAACAAACATTTCCTGTAGTATTATATATACGCAAATAAATTTCCTCATCAGAGAGAATTTCCTTTTCATTGTCCCAATAGCTAGAAGCAAAAATACTAAAAGTAATGTTTACATTTATCTTGTGGCAGACACATGTTGGCAGAGAATATATATGTAAATACACCACCGCGATTAATTGTGCCCCAAACAATGGTATGCAGACATTACTTTGTTCCGATAAGGTTGCTATAGCTAGTAAAATTACCGAATTAACGAGTCGTAACATTTCTATCCCAAGACGAGTGATGAATAGTATTTATCATAACTAATATTATTTTGTAGCCATACTTGTCATGTGTGTTACTTATTATCAATTGATAAAAACATTTCAACGTCGTTTACATGAAAGAATATTACGGAATGTTAAATTTGCGTGTGTGTTACTCAATCGTTTTAATCAAAATCTTTATTTTGGGTACTTGGTCAACAGGATCCAAAATGTGCATTACGTAAGTACGATTTTTGACTCTGTTTTAATAATAAACCCAAAGTAAATAATTATTTAATTTTTTTTCATACGTGGGCGTTAGTATCTGCTCGATGTACGGATGTTTTTGTATGTGTGTGTACATAGCAGTAAGTTTTGCTGGCGTCAAGGGCCGCTTTGTCAATCGCATGCATCGCAAAATAACCTTGTGCAAGACCTGTTCTGAAGAACGTTATATTATGGGTCATGGATGTTTAGATGAGATAAAATAAGTTTTTAATTATATCTTCTCCGCTTTCCAGAAAAAAATACTCCGGACAATAGTCATTGCATCAGGGTATGCCAAAATATTGAAAGATACGATTATACTATAAAGACCGTTAAAGAAAAAGTTAACAAGTGTTGAATCAGATATAAGGACCGTTTACAAAAGCATATAGTATATAGTAATAATATAACAATATAGTAAACAAACTGGAAAAGAATTTATTGTTTTCATACAAGGAAATAATTCATCTCAAAAGGTGGCGTATTCATGACCTAGAAAAAGAAATTAATATACTGATTTTATATATTATACACATATAAATGTATTAAACTATTATATACTTATATAGCACCTCAATTACTGGATTGTATACAATCAAACCTGTTATGCAATGACTATATCTGTTTATGGCTTAACATAAATCGGCTGTTTGCAGATTGTAGGTAGGAAAAAAAACTTCTCTTCCAAAGTCGACTAGAATGGAAGAAATTACTAACATAGTGAAAACCATTCGCAAAAAAATTATTTAAAATGAAGAAAACCTAGTTTTGATTTTGTAGTTTCTGTTTTTGAGAAAAGATGTAATATATTATTAAAAGAAAAAAAAAACTTTGAAAAAAAAGTATAGTGGCAACGGTATTAAATTAGGAATTGTAAAGAGTACAAAAAAGTTTTTCGTTTGACCAGAACTGCAGTCCGAGATTTCATTGTTCTCTACTTGGATACTTGTTAAGGATATTAGTTCAATTTAGATCCCGAGTATTAAACTGTTATATTTCGTCAACGTTAGATGAGTTATTTTGTATTTGATAAAAATTGAATAATTTAGGCCTGTAAGAGATCTTTAACTAAATATAAATATATAAAAAGTATCAACTAGATTACATTTTTGCGGCATGTAACCGATGATAAGCGAAGCCGACAGTTCAAATCCTGGTTAACTTTTTCTCAGAATTTTCCATTACATTCTTAAAGAAGTAAATATTGTCGTAGTGTGTGTTTTAATATTGTTTGCTATATTCATTAAATTTTAAGGATCAATGACACAGTCTAATAAATAAACTTTAATATCCCTACATTTATTCATTTGTTTCCAGACCTTAAAAATGTTTTTAGTGATTACAGTATGCGAGTATTTAAATATAACATTTTTGAGTCTCGTGAAAGCTGTTATAAAAAAGTAAATTCGGACATCCCCACGTATTATTGTAAAAATAGTTATGCTTTGTGTTCACTATTTCGTATTATTTTATCTGTATAAACTTTATACGAGGTTTGGGAGTTCAATGTTAGCGGACAATGCTCGCTGTAGAAAAAAAAGTTTATGACTGGAGAGAAGTTTTATTCGATTGCACTTTAAAAAAAAGCCGACCTTGATTAGCACGTGAATGAAGTTCATTATAACATCATTGAAACTTAAGCAAGCTCTACCACTTTGTACGAGCATTAAGGAGTGATAAGATAAGTCGCAATCAAATAGACTGATGGGAGTAACATGCTGCTGCCGCGACGATTCAACCAAGTTTCGATACAGTGTTATAAGTGGATCGAACCAGTATGGACCCGGCCACGGTTTCTGAGTTAGAGAAAATTAACAAAAGTGCTGTCGATAATGGTAACGGTGTGACAAAGGAAGACTGTTATTCCGATCAGCGTTTGCCTTTTCGAAGACAGGTTTGTTCTGTTTATAAATATTTAATATAACTAACAGACAAAGCATGTATCAAAAATAATCAAATTTATATGTTACAATTTTTTTATTTGCATTTCATGATTTTTGTATTACTTTAATTAAATAATGTGAGTCCTCTTCTAATAATGTGTGTGTGTTCTCGCTTGTATGTGAATGTTGTATGATCACAAAACTTTTGAAAGGTAATTAGATAATTATTTTAAGTAGATAGACATGTAAACATTTACGAATTATCGGAGTCACAATAGTGTGTAGTTTGATGATTTAGTCACTGAATGCTTTCAGTAGATTTTAATTGAATACTTTAGATATACAACTACATATTAATATTATTATATCTGATATTCAGTAAAAAATGCTGTATATTATCAGATTTAATAATTGTTAAATAAGAATTTTTGTGACATTTAAGCGTCATTTTATAAAAAAATATATGATCAGTAATTTTTGTGTTCATTTGTTAAAACGTCAAGGTTTTAAATTTTTTTTTTTAAAGTTACAAATGTCTCTTTGCAACAGGTTTAGCAGGTTCTGCAATAGAGATAAATATACAATATCTCTTGTTGACTTACTTGTAGGTTAATTGTATAAAAATTCAACTCAGTTTATGATCAATCAATGCAAAATTTTAAAAAACTCCGCATTACTTGCTTGTTACAATTTACAACGGTAGTAATTAAAATAAGCACTTCTAATTATTTAGACAAATAATTACTTCATGGAATATTATAACTGTAAACTTTGAGGAAGGTTAAGGAGGTATAGACAGCTTGAATATTCTTTTATAGTTTTCAAAAAGGTTGATTGCAAAGCTTTTTTGATTATTCTGCAGATAAACTTTTAGATTCGGTATAACTAGGACTTCGCTACCGGAAAGCGGGCAATTCATATGATCAGTGTTAGAGATCGAAGACCTAATTATGTCAAGCAAGTAGTCTAGTTTAAGTGATTAAGGCTAAATGGAAAATTTAAAATATTCAAGAATTAAATGTTTATGCGAAATCATATTAGAAAACGCCTGTATTGATCAATTTGTTACTTTAATTGTTATAACTTTTTATCTTAATATTTACTTGAAATATTTATTTGTAACAAATTCTGCAAAGAACAAACAGTTTGTGAATTGTAGTTAAATAAAACATAAATAAACAAAAAAGTCACTAAATATAGAAATTATGTAGATGTAGATTTGTTTATGAAATAATTGATACGAAGTAAGCGCATAACTTCTTAATTGGTATTTTATAGTGTACTTATGAATATTTATCCGTTTTGCAACCTATAAAATGTTTGTGTGTGTTGGTATAAAGTTTTTTTTTATTATTTAATTTTCGTATAATGAAAATATGAATATAATGTCGAATAAAAATAATTTCTGTACATATAGATATGTTACGAGTACATATACGAAAAGATTTAGAAATTTGTTCTTAATTAAGGTTGTGCGTGCGGAAGGTGTTTTTATCGAGGAAGTAATAACCTCGCTATATTTATTTATTTAAAAAAAGGTTTCAATAATTTTTTGTTCTTATACAACCATGTATCAAAAGTAACGGAGTTAAAATTTTCAATAAATTTTGTTATCTTTAAACTTAGTCATCTATATTGCCATTACCACTGATAACCTGGTGTATACATTGTTTCATCTATGAAATTATAACGTGTGAAAATATCCATTTATTAATTTATAGCTTCTTTACATAAGTCTACATTTATTACTTTTAATAACTTAGTAACTAAATTTCTTTACAAAATGATTGTGTTAATTAAAAAATAAATTAATGTAATTTTTAAATACTTCTAGGCTACGGGTTAAAATTTTGACGCAATTTTGAATACTCCATGTCGCAATGAGGTTAATAATATCCATATAAGTATGTGTCTCTTCTGCTTGCTGTGGGGCTCATAAGTGGTTAACCAGAACTTTGCCTTTATAGTAATTGTTATAGCAATAGATTCTTAACATAATAGTAGCTAAGTGTAAATCTCTCATAATCCTCACTTCACCATTCGTGGTGTCCTCATCCATCATGGGTATTCATATCGAATCAGATGAACTGGTGTTACAAAGCAAACGGTTAGCCGCTGCGCCACAGAAGCAGCAAATTGGTAAAATTTTAATGATTTACTAAGGTTTTGTAAAATGTTTGTAAGTTTTGACAGAACTATATTTTAATTAAATGTACAAGGTCCAAATAATCATTTTGCAACTTAAACGAAGTGTAAGTAGAAAATGTAAATAGCTTAACAACTTTGACAATAATATTGGGGTCAAGTGCCTCTCTTGCCATTTAGTAAGAAATAAATAACACAAACGAACGAGGAAATTGCGTTGCAATGAAAATTTTAAGTAAAACAAGAATTGTTATTTGACACTTATAAAGTAGTTTCTGATTCGTGTAAATATACAAATCAGTTGTTTTTTGTATGTAAACAAAGATACAGAGTAATTGATTTTGTTATGAGAAAGTATACACATAAATATCTTTATACAAACATATTTAAAGTTCAAATCCGTATTACTTTATCTTTAATAAACTACTTTTCTAAAATTTGCAGTTTATGTTTTATTTGTAAAGGAAGTTAAAAAACAAATATGTGGTTTAAACGATAATGATTAATTAATCGTAAGAGTTACACCAGTAACCTCTGAGTTCCTAGCGAGTATAGTGTCTGATACATATTACAATACAATCGTAATGTATCCATTAGTACTACCTGAAATATTTCTATTTTTATACAAAACTCAATTTATCTGGGTGCGTTTTTAGAGTGCTGATTTTCGTTAATCGATTTTCATTAAAGCCTTGTTGTGTCATAATAGTAACGTGGCTTAGCTTACTTCACCATCTTATCATCGGCCTTGCCACTTTACATCAATATCTCTATCATTTACTAGTAAAGCAATAGTTTTAATCTAGCCGTCGTCATACATGAACGATGACACCAATGCCGACTAGTTATTCATATCTTTATACATATAAGTTATTGTTTATAATCCAAGTAAACAGAAAGGTATCGATAAAGATACATTAATAATGTCCCCTTTTTTCTTTTTTAACAACCTTCTGTAATTTTTTATTACCTTCCTTTTTACTTAATGTTAAAACATTAAGTAAAAAGTGACTTAATGGTAAAACACGACAAAACACGACTAGACAAAATACGACAAAACACGACTAGACAAAATACAACAAAACAAAACACGACAAGACAAAACACGACAAGACACGACAAAACACGACAAGACAAAACAAGACAAGACACGACAAGACAAAAAAAGACATGACGGG
>DWLS01003108.1:0-16443 GCA_018246255.1 Pachliopta kotzebuea | reverse complement strand
TGTCGCATAATAGAGAAGTACTTTTAAAATTTATGGAAAAGATTACACAGGATGCTGTTACAAGAAACAAAAATAATCAGCAGGTATCATAATTATCGTCTTTTGCTATTAGTAGATAAAAATTATAAAAACAAACAAGTATTTGATCTCTCCGACAATAGTCCGAGGAATAAAAGAGCATATCAAAAATAAAAAAAAAAATAAAAAAAAGCCTTCTCTCTTTAGAGGAAGGGTTTTTTACTCGTCACTCCATCTGTCCTCATATTTTCCTTTACCGACAGCTCAGACAAGACCTCGCAGCATTTACCGAAAGACCTCGTATATTACTACTTCCGTCCGTATAATTTTGACATAATTCCATTTCGCGAACGCGTTTTAACCTATCGAGAGAGAGAGTTAATAAACTTTCTATTTGAGGGAGACAATCTCGTTCCTCATTAGCGCTAAAATATTCATTGCTCGCTTTATCGATTATTTACACATTATTCTTAACCATCTCTGTATCTTTGTAAATTTCTTTATATTGTCGTGATAAATAAATGCTTATTAAAAAAAAAATTTCTTTGTTGATCAAAAATGATGTGAAAGATATTTTGTCGTTAACACTTAAATGCATGATTTTTTTATTTAATTATAAAATAAATATTTCAGTATAGGTTTTGAGTCACAGATATAGGGAAAAATAATTAAAAAAATCTTGGTTTCAATAAAAACTATATTTTTGTAAAAATGTATGTAGCCATTTGGCTACACTATGTATTTAAGGTGATGAAAATCCAAATAAAAACACACTCACGATAAATTGCTTAAAAAGTACGTTATAATATTGATTTCTTACCTTATGTCTAATATATTTATTATTTTTTTAACTCTTTTCGGCAATTAATTCACACTAAATCTTAATTCAAGTCACTAATTATCATACAACCAACTTTTTCCACCTTCACAATGCTTATGTCAAATTACCCGCCAATTTTATTTTCTGAAGATTTACACTTTTTTTGATTTTGATATAAAAATACGTTCTGAAACACTTGTGACAGCTGTCACATTTTAAAATGACAAAAATTGGTTTGTAGACTTTTGACAATAATATGCATTTAAGGATTAAACTTCTGGATGGATCGAAAATGAAACAGAAAGCCACCTTCGTCAATTGGTCGCGTCAAAGGCCAATTACGTCACTACACAAAAAATAAGTTCCTTTTAACGATCAGTATCGTTTTCTTATTTCCTTTAACCTTCATACATTTTTATTACCAATATTGTGTGATTTTTAATTTTTTTTCTCTTATATTTTCTTTATAACTTACAATAAAGTATTTATATAGGACCAAATTACCATATATTAGTTTGTATACTACCTGTTACTGTAACAGATCTTCGTTATTGCAGACCATCTATGTCTCAGCTCCTGTTTCCGTCGCCAAATAGTAATGTCAATCATTACTGTGTTCCGGTTTGAAAGGTGTTGTACTAGTGAAATTACTAGGGTAACAAGTCTCAAGGTGACGAAAGCAATGTGCTTCTGTGTATACCAATATAACCAGCGGCATGTTATAAACGTGTATCACTTACTATCAGGTGAAAGCCTTGCTCCTCTCGCCAGGTAGAACAATAAAAAACTTTATATATGTTGCAGCTATATTTCTCAAGGAATTGGTAAATATTTGTCCAAGTTCCTTTAGCTAAGGTTATTTGTAAAGAATGTTGTATGACTCAGAGTTGATGTTTTTCTCAAAGTATATTCAAGGCGGATTAAGTCCTAGGCAATCTAGGGCCGGTAGTTTTAGGTTTTTAATTCTTATAAAATAAGCCTTGAATGACAATGTGTAAAAGGACCTGTTTTACTTTAGTCTGCCTCTGTAGAAACTTATTTTAAAAATACCCTCTTCAATCAGTATTGGATCTACATGGTGGGAAACTGTTCAAATCCTTTCACTTTGAAGTCTACATTCAGCAGTGGACGTATATCAACTGATGATGATGATTTCAAAGATATAAATGATAAGATAGATATACTGTCAGTATTCAGATCTTAAATCGTATGGTAAATATGATGGGTGGGATTTTTGATGATGTATTCAGGTTTAAATGAAAGAATATTTAAATATTATTGCTAATGTCGATATTTAATGTCTATATCAATATTCCCTACATCAGATTACATTCGTTGACATTTCAAAAAATTAATGTAAGTAAGCCAAACGTTTTTTTTTTTTTTCAATACATTATCGGCGATTTGTACTCTGTCTTACATCTCTAGTTACAAACTAGGCCAAACCTTACAATACCCGAACCTGCCCAGAGATTAAACGAAAAGAAAATAATAATTTATAGTAAACACCATAAAATATATAGATACTAATAAAAGATAAGATCTTGATGAATGTTAGTGTTTAAATAAAATGAAGCTACACTTAACATATAAATATATAAGCCGGACAGGGGTCAAGACTGCTAACGCTGTTTGTAACAGGGAACGAATGCGGAGACTATCCGATCGTTTTTAATGTTTCCATATTTCGGGGTTGAGGTGCCGGTTTTGTTCAGCTCGTTCCCATTAGCAATATCAACATTTCAAAGACAGATCGACCTTCCAAACGACCAGAGCTTCCAGTCGGGGACGATACGGCACAGACTATTGTTAGTAAAGTCGGCAGGCTGGCGCGGGATGGGTCTAAGACAACGAAATGATAAGATTCTTCTAAATTTGCTACGAGGAACTGTTACTTAAAGGCAGAACTGTAATGTAACTGTTTAAAAACGAACACACTCACACAAAATATTGAGATTCTCCAGGAGATGAGACCGCGCCGTTAGCCCGCCGTATTACTTTAACACCGAGGTACAGTTTACCTGTGACTAGTTCCTCCGCACAACTTCGGTGTTGCCATCGTGTGCATATGGTACACTAATCTTACATTAACGAAACACCACACCAACATAATTTCCAAATCAAATACCTAAACTACAATTAAATAGAGAACACAGATTATTTTTTTTTTTCCTTCATTAAATACTTAAGATAGACCACTTAAAGATTTATGTTGCGCAAAAATTATAACTGACTAGTTCCGTGTAGTTAAGTACTTTAAATAAATTAATTATTAAAACCTTAATGAAACATTTATACTTAGATTTATAGAAATTAAACAGATCACTTAATAAAAAATGCATTAACACAAAACCAATGTGTTGTTGCCGTCCAGAGTTCACTCTCCGGGGCTGTGATATGCATTCATCTATTAATAATTTAACTATGCAGTTACTGTCTTCTACTGTTAACACATATATATATAACATATATATGGTACATATTAATGAATACATAAATCATTAGATTGGGATATTGAGTAAACAAATACACCAAAAACTAATTTCCAAACTTACACTAATAATCAATATATATTAATAATAACATCAAATGAAATTCTATTATATATCTATTCGCTATTATGATAATAAATTATTAATTATACATTACTTAAATTTAATAATAAATAGCGATTATACAATTAAATGAATTAGAGAGACAATATCATACCGTAAATGACAAATATAAACTTTCCAATGCGAATGAGGCATGGATCATATCACTCGGTAGGTACAGTAAGCGATCAGCTCACAGTATATATATGAGAAAACCTTTATATCAAAGGTTCATCCGAAATATGTGTACACAATGATACAAATAACTCCTACATATTCGAGTCAATATAAAAATTTTAAAATGTTGATCAAATTGCCCTTAGACATATGGTATGTATAATAAACACCAGATTCCTGTTGTCGGATAAAAATATACTATTTCTGTTGATTTAGAAAATGATAGCATTCACTTATGAGAACAGATTATATATTAAATGTTTAATCACCTAAAGTAATGTATTTTTGTGCTTTCTATTCAATGTTTCCCTTATAATGTAATCATGGAATTTTTTTCCTCTCTAATAATTACCAGTCACATTTATTAATACAAATGTGAACCTTATATGGAAGTGGTAAATTTATGAATAATTATTTTTAATAATGAATATTTAATCTATAGATTAAATCAGTCACATCTTCACGCCCGTCTTTGGTATTGTGTGTTTACACAATTTATATTGCGAATACTTTAAGGTAATATGAATTGTATATTTCATTGTGTTTTGTTAAATTTTCTTTTTTGATAGTAATTAAATAAAATGTTTATTATAATTGCACTGGATATTAGTTATATATAATATACTATTTACTTTTAATATATTTTTTTTTTACTTAGAGTAAAATCTTCATTATTGCACTGTCAATCCTCGTAGAAAGTATATTGCGTGGGATCTATTGTGACATAGTTTTAAATTTCTCTAAATACCTTAATAATATTATAACATATTGATTTATAAAACCAGTATTCTGCTATATGTTAACTTTTTACCGATTCAACCGTTGCATTTAAAATAAATGTTAAATGTTTAACTAATTGGCTCTATTTATTAAATATTAAACCTAAACAATAATTTATATAAGAAAAAAAAAACCTATTCGCTAAATTATAGATTCATCGGATAAACTAAATAAATATCGGTTTAGTAAACCTTAAAAATAATCAGCACATTTAGTTGTTGGAGGTCAAACATTAAAGTTAAATTACACACGAAAAAAAACATAATTTTTGTCTATGGTTACAATCAGCGGTGTTGTCAGAGAACACATCGGCACTCCCATTTTTACTTTCATTAAATATTTAGCATCTCATAGCTTTACTAATTGTATAATCATTTACATGACTTTGGTAACATTGATCAAGTTTGAAATTCATATTAATATACATAGTAGTAACATTACTCAGTGCCAGTATGCTAATAAATACAATAAAAATTGAAACTGATACAAATGAATACTTTCCTTTAAAAAATATTTTCTATTGAAATGTTATCCTTACGTGTGGGATGTTAGATGGTTTGTACTTTTCTCGTATGAACACTGCTTCAATTCGGTATCATGATTTGTCGCACAATTCACTAGTCAATATTCGTGTGACATGGAATCATGACAGAGAAATGATCAACATTTTCGCATTAGCTACAATTTATTGACTAGATTTTGACAAGTTTAGGATTTACTCTTGTTCGTTTTGAAGCTCACCTGCAACACCTGTCCGTTCAGGGAGTACCCGTTCAATGACTGAATCGCAACGACAGCTTCATCATAATTGGTCATAGTCACAAAACCATAACCCTTGCACTTGTTGGTGGTTGGATCCCTAATTATTTTAACACTCTGGACGGCACCGAAGGGGCCGAAGAGCTGCCAAAGAGTGCTCTCCTCTGTATCAGCTCCGATATTATAGACAAAAATACACCAACCGGAGCCTCCGAGAGCATTGCCTTGTATGAGAGGATCGGCCAGAGGAGAAAATCTCTGCAAACCTTTATTGATAGCTAGAAGGGCCTTACCAGCAGGTCCAACGAATCTCCGTGTGGAGGTAGGCGCCAGGTATGCCGCCAGTGGTGCAAGCGCCTTGTTCTGATTACTTGGATTGTTTGCACATTTTACAGTCATAGGTCCCGTTCCACCGGGAGGGATGGATCCGTTAAGTTCACGTATAGCCGCTTCAGCTTCGCACCGCTGATCGTATCTGATGAACGCGACACCTCTGGACGGGCCTTGGATCGTCTGCTCATCCATACTTCCTTGCAATAAATGACCGACACTCACATTCTCGTGGAGAATGCGAGAACTGATGATAGTTCCGTATGGGCAGAAGAGCTTCTCCAGGTCCTGTTGCGTCATGTGCTTCGGCAATCCCGATACGTAGAGGTTCGCGCCTTTGATCGCATCGGAGCTAGGACGGGCGTAAGACACTTTAATTATTTTATTCTGCAATCGGAGACCATTTAACGTGTTAACCGCTTTCTCTGCATCTTCAGCTTTGTGGTAATTGACGAAAGCGTATCCAAGACTCTGCCCGTTGAGGATGTGGTCCGGAAACACGGTGACTTTGTCTCTAATCAATTTGCAACTCTCCACTTCGCCTACGCTAGAGAACAATGACCTTATCTCTTCTTGAGTCATGGTCTGTGGTAAATAGTTTACGATTAAATTTGTCTTGGACTCGTTGTTGCACGGTTGGAGTTTACTACCATTTTGCGTAGGTTGATTCGGGTGTACCGAGTCGAGTGTGTTGGTCATCATTTTTATTGAATACAGCGTTAACACTAAATAAGGTCAAGAATCACGCGAAATATTTTGGTAAATTCAAGAAAATCAAATCAAATAAGAGCAGAGTTTCGCCCGAAAGGTAAACTCCTCTTCGTATTGGTTGAAAGCATATGCAAGGAAAGAAAATCAATAAGATGCTGTATACTCTCGTACTTATCCTGTTTTCGGAAGTGCAGCACCCGGTCCGTTGAATCAAAATATAACCAGAAACACAAATTAACGTGAGTTTATTAGATCTTACTGAGAATACGAAAGTAAAGTGAAAAGGAAATCAACCAAAAATCTATGCGACTTGCGACCTATTCTCGTAAATTCATTTCTTTCACTTCACTTTCTTTTTAATATGTTGCCAGCATGCTAAAATAATTTGCACGATCGCAAAGCACAAAACTAAGGTAGGCAAATAATCAAAATTAGAAGTAAAATAAGTAATTGTAGATAATCATTCTCAACTTTGTTTTTAATAACAAAAGATATTTTTCCTTATTCAAGCCACCATTAATAAAGAGTGTATTATATAAAATATAACTAACAAACTTTATTTGAATTGGAAATACATAGTGCATCAATAATATTCATTATTTCGTAACTTATGAAATTATTTAACATTTTTTGTTAAAAACAATAATTGGTTTGCTTTGATATTTTTCCAACCTCATTGTAAAGTACTTAAATATGGTAACACTAAAACAATAATGCCAATAGCTGAAATCAAGTTAGCCAACATGACGGACTTTCGGTAGCATTTACAAAGACAGTTATGAAAATATTATACCTTGTAGTAGCGTAATGATGTGATAAATTTAACTAATAAATAATCGCTACTGAAAGAATTTAAATTATATAAATTTTTAAGTTTAAATTTAAATAATTTTTATAAGAAATATTAAACGAAATATATTTTACTAATACATACAAGCAAAATTCTTACGTTCCTCAGATAGAACAGAAGTTTAAGTTAAATTATTAATTTTTCTAATACTTAACCAGATAAACTACTTTTAAATAATCTATTTGCTTTATAAATATCAACATGATAAAAATAAATAAATAATATATTATTTTTTTTGGTACTTAAAAATTTATTTTCTTGTCAATACTGTACATATAACAGGTGTAATTTAACCTTGAACCTACCCCGCATTGTCGTGGCGGTGAAGCTCAAAGCTGTAGCCTGGTTACCTTGATGAAGCTAAGAGGAACCTACCTAGATGCCTTGGGGCATATGTTTAACGTGGCTGTTTCAAGTAGGCGTGATGGTAGACGGCGACGGAGCTTAAACTTAGGTCCGCTGTTGCTCTTTTGTCTTCCATGAAGTCTTTTGTCATCTGTTTAAGAGAGGTAAGGTGTGATGTAGTATTCGGCACTCTTTACCATACGAAGAAAAGGGTATAATTACCTTCCCGGATATGAAGTTGTCCTGGTGTTGCCCTGTCTTAACGTGATGAAAAAGTTGTTTAATCATCTCATAATTAAGTAAACAAATTAATTATGAGATGAAGAGTGCTTTCATTAAATAACAAATCTATTAAAATGTTAAATAGAGTTTTTTACCAATAAAAAGTCCTTCAAAATCATTGGTGCGTTTTGTTATAGCTACTCATAATGATCATTTTAATATTACAAATTTTTTTTATCGATAAATGCAAGATATTTATATTTATTTATCTTTACTAACAAGTTTCTTTTATCGGAGCAAATCACTTACCACCTGGTGGTCAATGATGAAATTGCATTGCCCAGTCGTAATTAAAAAAACTTATCAAGACTTTAATTTAGTTAAAACATTTCCATAACTTTACTGACTTATAGCGTGACTGAAATTAATTTTATTCGCGATCTTATTGTGGCAATGATTCATAAATGTTATAACTTTAATGTTTATATTGTGGATTAGTTATTAGCGTGTACAATCATGCTTTCAATATATAACGAGGTTTAATAAAAAAATTCTCTATTAATTCAGGACCTTTTAAACTGAAAAAAACCTTATAAAACTTAATGTTTATCTCAACTTTAGTAAAGAAAAAGTTTTGTAATTCGGAATCCGTGGGAGTTAACAGAAATATACAGCGCCTATATCTTTTAATACTTCACTGTGCAGAAATTGCAGCATCATTTTCAGCTGGCGTTATAACTTTTGGGTTATTTAAAAATACACTTACATTTTTCATTCTACTATGTTTAGAGTTTTGTAATTTATAAATGAAAGGTACTAAGGAAGATTATCTCATAATTTTATGCATAAATACCATTATTTTTTCTATTTGGTAATTATGTTTATATTAGCAAAGTTTAACCCAAAGCATAAAAATAAAATGTATGATTTACGGTGAAAAGTATTTAAAATTTACTTTACGATTGTTTATGCATTTAGCGACCTCATAAATACATATTTTTGATCTTTAAAGTAATTGTAACCGGCGGGATTTATGAGCAAAATAAAATTTCTTGTTTAAGAACTTAATAAGGTAAGAATAAGTTAATAATAAATAAAGACTAATAATTTACTATAAAAAATTATAATATTACATAAAGAGTAACTATAGCTTTAAATATATTATCTGGTGGTAGTTCTCTATCACCGGTGACCGTCTACATATACCACCGTAGCGACTGTCTCAAAATCAAGAAATAAACAGTGTTCAAGTTCTAAAGATGCTGGAGTATATACGCAAAAGAATACATTTTGTATATTGTAGGTATAATAAGTAACAAATATAAAAACGGTATAGGATAAACTAGCTAATAATGAAGTTAAATGTATAGAAATAATTTATTATTGTATAAAAACATGTGTTAACAAAGACCTTAATTGACTGTTTTGGGGGAATAAGATGTACAGTAAAAAAAAGTAGCAAGAAATTGTTGAGATATTATTACATTTATTCTCAGATGATGAAAGCAATTTTGTTTTATGGAAGCTTGTTAAACGTATTGTTATAGGAAGGTCTATGATAAGCAAAAATAAAATATTTCTTTTTAATAAAGAAAGTGTGCAAACGAGCGAATAATACACATTATGTGATTATTGACGTCACGGATAATCGGAATATACACAGGGTTGTGATTGCTGGCGACCTAGAAGGAGGAGTTGGTATGCTCCTTTCGTGTAGACCAGTGATTCCCAAAGTGGTCTATATCGACCCCTAGGGGTCTAAGACAACCTGCAAGGGGTCTACGTCAGCGAAAAAAAATTTGGGGTCCATGAAATGAAAATGGGGATCCACGATAGTGGATCTCAACACATCCTTCTCACTAAAGATATTGACTTATTGCTTATGTTATTTTATTAATAGTTTATTTAATGTTACGTATATTTTACATAACAGACCCAAATTATATTTTGAGTAGTTTTAATTTAAATTCAATTAATAAATGTATAAATTAACATGTGTTTTTACTTAGTTTTTAACACTAAACTTCACTACAGTTAGAAATTTACAGGAAATCAATATCAGGTAAGTAGGGGGTCTACACAACACAGAAAAACATGGCAAGGGGTCTACGACACAAAAAAGTTTGGGGAACTCTGCTCTATATTTCTATACATGGCCCAAATACGCTCATCATTAGGAGGCCTATGTGCAAAAGTGAATATATCACTTGATGATGATGATTTTAAAATATTACAATGCAACACATACATACACCTTTTCGAGCATCTGCTTTATGAAAGTTTACTGTTACGTTTGGAAGGTTACATGACTGCAAATATAATCTGTATATATACATTCTAGATATACATATGTATTATGATATCAATACTAAAAACTTCAAAGTAGTCATATCCAGGTGTAGACCAACATGTAATAGCTTTGTTACTATATAGGACATTATTGTATATTATATATATATATATCTTTCACGCGTTTGGAACATTAAAAAATTGTTTGTTTGGTGAGTGAGGGCGAGCAGCTGCGCGAGTATGACACAGCGGATGCGTCTCCTGCGGCCCTCTTTTCGCGGTTCACAATCGCTCTTACTCATCACATACACAGCCTCCGTCCAAGCCAGCACAGAGAAGCGGTATGAAAATAATTAATTACAAATAATTAAAAAAAAACAATAATAATATGAATTATATATGTAATTCCTGGAAGATTGTTTGCTGGATACCGTCTAGGTAGGTATCACAGCAGTTCTTATTTCTACCGCCAAATAGTAATATGCAAACATTACTGTGTGTATTGAATGGTAGTAAAATTACTGGGGTAACGAGAGTTATCACCTTTCGTCTCTATAATGCTGCGTATACCATTTGAACCAGAGCCATGTTATAGTCAAGCGTAACATTTACCATCAGGTGAACGCCTTGCTCGTCTCATTGCTTAGTTGCATAAATGAAGGAATACTTTGTATGGAAAAATATATAAAATCCATTCAGACTAAGGTTGCAAATAGTTAAAATTTATGTTTAATACGTGTACTTACTATTATTACAATAAAATAACTGCCTCCGTGGATTTATTACTGTCATATAGGTTTATAATTCTATCCTGGAGCCATGCGGCATTAATTATGGTTTCAGCAAGGGTTATTGAGCATACTTTCATAAATCTGCCATCATACGATCATTTCTGTGTTGCGGCAATAAACACAGTGCCTCTTGCTTCACACCGCGGCCTCATTATAAATTAACAAAAGGTGACCCAGAGGTCAAGTGTTAGTCGTAGATAAAATAGTGTAACAAACAATGGTTATAGATAATTGGCATGTCGTCATAGTTAAAATAATACGTTACATTTATTAAGATCCGATATCAAACACAGTTTATCAACAAGGATTTTTAGTGCAGTGTTTCAGTTAAATTATTTCCTTTTGATTCCTTTTTGAGTGGTGCTGAAGCTAATAATATTGCTCAGATAAGGTGTTGAGTTTTGTGAACATTCTTGCCAGCTTCTTTTTTCAATGTGATTAGCCAACGAGGAGGGATGTACCCATTTGATTTAACATGATCTCAAATTCTTATTGTCTTAAGTGATAATGAAGGCGTGAATAACGAAATGTTGGCTCAAAATATGCTTACTCTTATATGTTTATTTCCTTAATACTAAAATGTTGTTGTTACCGGCAGATTTGCACTAGAGGGACCTGCCACAAGACGTATTTCGAAAGAAAGCCCTTTGAACTACTGAAATCCATCAAAAATTTCTAAAACGAACCACGGAGCTTCGCGTAACAGGGCATATGTTTAGCAAATGCATTACAAGGCTATTTGGTTGTTGTTAAGTAAATTCAGAAATTAAATAAATCTCAAATAATACATGTAAGATTATTATTTATAATATTAAATATTGTACAATGAAATATTTAATAATGTACGCCGCCTGCGGGTCTGACTTGAGGCACAGGTTAAGCGCGCGGTGCATGCGAGGTCGTCTCCGGTACGTTCTCGGTGCGCGTGTACTCGCGCTGTTGTGAAACAGAAATACGCAGGGCCGGCGCTCAATATCCAGCGTACTTACGTAGTAACTTCACCCGCGAGGCTCTTGACGATTGTTACATACGTGTATGTACGATGTTATTAACGCGGGGCTTCACTTTTCAATGTTTCATTACGTCAAGATATCATTACTAACTAATGCTGTAATTAACTGATTATAGCCAGTAACGATGAAAAGAGCAATACGTCTACATGATGGTAAACAACACAAATGTGCGTAGCATTGTTTTGATATATATAATGAGAACATTAACACTTGATTTACCAGCTATTTAAATATACCTATTTCAACCAAAACCTAATATATTTGATATGTATATAAATAAAATAATAAAAAGCTCATAAAATATTTATTTTAGTTAAACTTACAAAAGCCATGATATTATTACCGAAAGAAAATATTTCATGCGGAAATAATTTTAAATTGAATTTGCAGGACCATTAATTTGTCTGGTCTGGTAAATTTAGTGTTAAGTCTCCAGTAATTTCATTGATTACAACAACTTTCAGACTGGCCCACAGTAATATTCGTATACTACTGTTTGACCGCTGTAATAGGTGTTGTATTCTATCTAGTCTCTCTCCGGCATTAAAGACTTGTCACTTTATTTTTATTATATTGTTTATATGACATTGTTCTCTTATATAATTATTGCTCCCTTCTTCTTATTTATTGTTATTTTATTATATAGTATTTGGAGTGTAACAGGTCTCTCAGAACAATACACGAGATCCATGCCAATTTTATCTACCTGCGGTGGTCCCTGTTAATCAACAAACTAGACTCTGGCTTCCAGCTAACTCTCAATGGGCCAGCGTGGTGGCTTAAAGCCCAAATCTCATCACTATTGGGGGAGGCCCATGTCCAGCAGTGGACGTCTATCGATTGATGAAGTTCTGTAAATAAACTTTGAATGCTCTGACGCTGTGTGACTAAGTACATACAGTAAGTCGAACCGCCTCGTGATAAACTGTGCCTTATTAATTTAATATTGAAACCCTCGTATTCGCGTGACGACGCGTACAAATTAACTGTAATAAGCAAGCGGGCGTATTGTTTAAATATACGTATAAACAAACTGAGAGTTATTCGAACAAACATATTTAGGTACAAGCTTGGCGAAATTAAAACAAACAGGCTTACGGCACTACCGATTATTTTTTTAATCACCACATCGCCCTTAACCCGATGTAATGAAGAATGATTGTTTTACTTTAACTTAGAATTTAAATAACATTGGAGAATGTTTCTCATACTTTACTTTTAGAGTAATTAATGGGATAATTAGCATAGGTAGTTGGTCTCTGTTTTGACCGATCGTCTAGTTAGGAACCACAGCAGCTCATATTTCTACCGTCAAACAGTACTGTACAAACATTACTGCGTTCCGGTTTGAAGGGTGCTGTATGTTAGTGAAATTACTGCGGTAATGAGATTTAATATCTAACGTCTCAAGGCAAAGAACGCGATGTGGCTCCGTGTATACCATCTTAACCAGTACCACGTTATTGGCAACCGTATCACTTACAATCAGGTGAAGTAGTAATAATAATAGATTTTTGAATACTTAATTACATCACAATAATCAGTTTGTAATGACCATTAGTTCAAGTTTCGTTAGATTACTATGTTACCCTACATGAAGTCATTAAGCGTGCAATATCCGCGACCCCTTGACATAGGACACGAATAGTCTTAAGAGAAACCTAAGGGGGTTCAAATAACCCTTAGAGACTTTTGGATTAACGCTTTATAGGTTTCGTTGCAAATTTAGTTTTAAATATTTTTTTATTGACTTCACAGGATGCAGTTACTACAAGCTATTCGCTTTTTTAAATTTGATAGTTGTTTAGTGTAGTATTTCATGATTTTAGAAAATCATCAGCATCTTCAGACATGATGTCACATGACATCTCTTATTGATGTTAGGTCTGTTCAAATGATCACTCTTTCGGTCTCACGCTGCCTGCTTACTTATGTATTTTATAAGATCTATATAATAAGAATAGACCTAACCTTTAATATAGTGAAGATATGGTAGAAGAAAGATTGAATGAGGAGAAATAAATTGTAGAGATGTTGGTTTGGGTCTCGTGAGGTGTTGTGTTGGACCCTTTACACCCCTGCGTAATATAACTTTATAATAACACTGACACCATGGCCATTTGAGATAATTAAAGTATATTTATGAACTTGTTACGATTGTAGTGTTTACTTGTATTGTCTGTGTGAATTATTTTAAAATTTGTAAAGGTTACAACTATATTTATTTAATTATTTATTTATATATTTACTTTAATTATTTATTTATACTTTATTTATGCAAACAAAACATGACAGAAAATTATACGTAAGAGAAATACAGTAAATAAAAAGGCGAACATAACGCCACAAGGCATTCTTTTACAGTCAACCTTTCACGATGTGAATAGAATTTAGAAAAGAGAATACAAATAAGTACAAAAAAACTAATTACTAGTCTTGTAAATACAGATATGGATATACATGAAAACTAATAAGAATTACGTATATTCGATACAATACAAATATTTAAACATATACATATTCACATATACTTACATAAATATACATAAGAAAGAACATGTATATGACAAAAAATGGTCAATTCTTTTTGTTTATCTCTCAGGAACACATGCCGTGGATTCGTTCGCTTTTAAGTAGCCTTCTGTTTTGTTTGAAATGTTATTAATAATAATCGTAATACGTCAGAGTGCATTCCATTTGTGTGCGTAATAAATGTTTTAACAGCTCGACGTAGGTATTACAATTAAAATGGAAAGCGCGTTCAGCTCTCAGTCTCATGACGCGATGAATCAAACGGAACAATAGCGGCGCGATGAGTGCTCCCGGTGCGCTCGGTGCGGCTGCACTAAGTGCACGCGCACCGGCGGCTCCCGCCTACTGCCCGCACTGCGAATGATCACACGGGCCGCTGTACTCTACGATTTATCCCCGGATATATAATTTTTATTTATTGTTTATATCCACGTGATTTGATATGGATATGGAACATACATATACTTACTTATACATACATATATATACACTAACGCGCAGATAAGGCCGTGAAAAACCAGCTGGATGTAGACAACGTAGGAATGATCGGAGTGGAAATTTTTGGTAGAGGACTATGTCCAGCAGTGGGTGTTTATTGATGACAATGATGAACCCATTAATCTCTGAAGTTTATACGGTGTTAAATATAAACCGTTTTTATTACAGTGCTTAAAGCAACTGATATTAGATGGTTACTAACTGCACTTAAATTGAAAAATTCATTGTTGCAGACCGGATTCTGGACTTCTCAGATATGATGTATAATATCTATAGATAGATAAACTCTTCATTGTACACATTATGGTAGTCTTTTTCATCAGCCGATAAACGTCCACTGCTGGACTTGTCCTCCAATAATAGGAGATTTGTGCCGTCTCTCTCCACGCTGGCCCATATACGGTACTGTTAATTACCTTAATGAAACTTATAATCAAAATATGAATAAGAGCGGCTTTATTGCTATAAGTGATCTCTTCCATGCAAAGTAGTAGGACTGGAGATAAAAATTATTAAATAGCAGATTAACAAAGAATGTAAATAATTAAATGAGGTCTGTATTAAAAAATAGATTTTATACTTTACAAACGCTAAACTATGATACCAATTAGTAATAAATAGAGGTAATCATGGAAAACCTCGCATCGTCACCCGGAAGTTCATTATTTCTATATTACAATCAACTCGCATGGTTTCATCTACTCCTTTGTCTGTACCAAGGTTGTTGTTTTTGCGAAATTACTTCTTTTTATGTATCATTGCTATTATTATTTTGTATACTGCATTCTATTGGAATATTTAAGAGAACAATCTCATGAAATAGTGGAATTTCTTTAAAAACAGTAAGAATACAGTCGCTGTGCTGTTTGAGAAATTACTTGTCACTCGAATATGTAATTGAACAGCTAATACTAAGATCACTGGCGTTGGAGAAAATTACAAGAAATATATGAAGCTCCTCAACATGACAGGAAATTTGTAATAATGGTATTAAAACCACAAATAATTTTATTGTATCATCATCATTATAATCATCAACGATCAGTCGCATCCGGTAAATATCTGTACGTATAAAGATAATGAACTCTGAGACTTGTTTAATGTCATTCAGGCTTTTGTATGTAGTTAAGATTTCACCGTATCGTTGTGTCGATGACCAGGTTTAAAAATTATATTTGTTTAACCGACAAATAAATATTGTTGTTTACTCGCATGATACGGAGCTCAGTGTATGTGGAACACATCTGGCCCAAGCACAAAGGAATATCACATTATACAATATGTATATATATATGGTATATAAAAATGTGATCATGAACATAAATCTTCCTTATTTATCTTTTGGTTAGTTTGATTACATTTTTTTCTTTGTTATAATGTTGTTTATTAATCTAATAATAATTACTTGCTTTCTACTTCAACCTTTACTGGCGGTAGGTTCTCTTTGAGACCACCTAGGTCAGTGATTTCCAAAGTGGTCTATATCGACCCCTAGGGTTCTATGACAACCTGCAAGGGGTCTACGTCAGCGAAAAAAATTTGGGGGTCCATGAAATGAAAATCGGGTCTACGATAGTGAATCTCAACACATCCTTCTCCCTAAAAATATTGACTTATTGCATATGTTATTTTATTTATAGTTTATTTAATGTTACGTATATTTTACATAACAGATACAAATTTTTATTTTGATTAGTTTTAATTTAAATTCAAT
>DWLS01003107.1:0-16444 GCA_018246255.1 Pachliopta kotzebuea | reverse complement strand
CCCCCGCACCGCTCCCCCCCGGGCTCCGTCCCTCCCTCACTCGCAACCGTTTTCCGCGTCTATTTTGAGTCTATGTAACTGCTATTGTTATTGGGGTGGCGTTAACAATTCAAAAATTGTAAAATATACTACTGTCACTATGTAAATCACAATACTGTAATACATAACGATTATAACATACAATAAACTAAAGAATATTCGTAATCAATTCAAAAATATATTAAAGTCATATTTTATTACTAAATCTTTGTTCTAATAGTGTATGCGAAGAACTTTTATATGGTCTTACGATACTTCTGGAATCCATACATATATACATTTCTACATAGTTTTTTAGGTAATTTAAAGGAAATATATATAAACATGAGTTTTTAATATAAATTCAATTGTTTTAAAAAAAATTACAGAAGTGTCTGTTAGAAAAGAATAAGTGTCGTGTAAATTCGGATACTCGTATTTGCAAACACGACCTTGAATATCCCATCAGATAACCACAAGAGGGCTTAATCCCGATACTGTACGGCAGACGCGCGCCAGACGCAGCCCTCCTGGAGGGACCGCTGATATCCGCCCGGAAATTCATACACCGTTGGGACGTGGATGAACCCGCAATTTACAGAATTTTGAGGTAAAGAGGTCGCAGACCCCAACTGTGACCTGTTTACCTTAATTTTTTTGCTTTTCACTCCCTCTCCTCGCCGTGTATATTACGATTTTTCAACCATTCAATTTCGAAGTAGCTTCATGGATTCACATCGACGTATTATGTTTTTTGTTTCAATTGTATGTCGTATTGACATTTTATATTCTTAGTGCATACGTCTCTTTGTTTGACGGCTCAAATTGTATAACGCCAGGTCAATAATTTAAAAAAATATACATTTCTATATTGCCCATCTATCAAATGTAAAAATTGTCATTTCTACTTCATTCTGTTGTAGAAAGAAAAATAAACCCAGTTCACAAAATTCAATAAATTTTATATCAAGAAAATCCCAAGCCACCTAAACTCTACAACATAAAAATATTTAATTTCTTGCCTAAACATATATATTCGCCTAAGTTATTACTTTAGAGGATGAACGGTTTGCATTTTGAAATTATCCAATACTAAAATTAATTAAATTTATTGTTAGTCATATAACATTCAACTACAGTGTCTAAGCATTCATTCTGCAAATCTGCCCTTCATAATTAAAGTTAAATAAAAATGTGTAATATGTATGGACTATTTAAGATTAATAAATTAGAAACGATACTCACTTAATGTCTACAGGATAACGCTATTTAGCTCCTTTCTTTTATCGATAAGCTCGATTTACTAGTTAATTGACGTGTTGATCGGTTGGAGAGACGTATCGGATACTTCGTTAAACGTAGACAAATAAAACCTTTTTGTTGTAGACTGTAAAGGTTTTCGATTGCTATAATAAAAGATAATTTCGTTGAATTGCAAAAAAATACATTTACTACTACAATAATAAATACCTATGAAAACAGTATTCAAAGTTTTATAGTTTTGCGATAACAAAGAGTTTAATTTTAGGAAAAATTTCAGAAACTTAAGAAAGTTAGATTAAAAACTATTTAAGTAAATAAGAACGTTTATAAATATACATTTCTGATAAATTAAACGTGTTACAAAATCTCGTAACCCATACAATCGTACGCAGATGTCTAAAAGTTGTTTGTCTGCTTGCACACTATAAAGCTAGGAACGCCGACATAATCCCGGCTCGGCCTCCGAGGTCAGGTTCACGACTCTCATGTCAGCAATGTTGCCATAAAACACAACAGTGCTAGTAACTACACAATACACAGTAAAAAACGATTTAAAACAGCTTAAATAACTTATGAAGTAAACTATAAAATAGAATAAATTTCAACACATGCAATATGAACGGTGTCCAAATGTTTGAGTCACTTATTAAATAACTAGTAAACTATTTAAAAATTATTAATAAAATTAAAAACAAATGTATAATTTTAGATTTATCATTAATATATAAAGAAATACAGTAAAAGGTTCGGATGAATATAAACATATTGAAAGCACTTAAGGTTTTTGATTGTAAATGTAAGTAAGCAAGGAAGATCATAGTAAAAGCGAAGACGGTACAGGATATTTATATTCAGATTTCGGTACGGTATAAATAGAACATATAAACGGCTGTGATGTAAGGCATCTCGTAATGGATAGGGTAAGAGGACAAATCGTCGACGCCCAGAGTGACAAGCCCGATGCACCGGTGGTGAGCGGCCGGGCGAATGGCGCCCCGCCTCGCCTCTATTTATTTTACCATTTCACAGACGGGGCGTATCGAGCTGACACTATTAATAAACTTAAAGTGATTTCTATATATATATATTTTTATTTTACACGGCTGCTAATGCACCGTGTTATATGCGACGCGGTGAAATGGAGCGCATATGTGTCTATTCGGCGTAACCGCGGGCGCATTTGAACTAGATTAGGAAGCTGCGCGGTTTTAATTGTCACCATTTCATACCACATCAGAAACGTACGTAACGTGGTACTAATTGGATTTAAAGAGATTGGTATTAAGTCTCGTTACCACAGTAATTTCATTAACTACAGCTCTCTTCAAAACAGTAATGTTTGCACAGTACTATTCGTCAGCTGCTATAGGAACTGCGGTAATACTTATACGGTCTCCGACAATTAAGATCACCTGCTATCTTTACGTTTTCTTAAATTTCTTAAATTCACAATGAATATTGTATTATTTGTTTTTATTGGTCGAGACGGGCAAGACATTCACCTAATAGTAAGTAATTCGCCTGCCCATAACAACGTGCCGCTTGTTAAGATGTTATACACAGCACCACATTGCTCTCATCGCTTTGAAATGTAAAGTGTTGTCTCGTTGCTGCAGTAATTATACTAGCTACAGCACCCTTCAACCCTGAACATAATAATGTTTGCATATTTTTATTTGTCTGTAGAAATAGGAGCGGTGATATCTACTAAGACAATCTCCGGCAAGAGACCTACCACCAGTTTTTACTCTTATTCAAATTCAGGTAGATGATAATTTTTATTTTCGTGTAGTATGAAAGAATCACTTTCATCTTTATCTTTCATTATGAGGAGTACGTTTTAATGAAGAAACTTGCTGATTTTTTGACAGCCGCAGACCTTTCACCGTTTCGAGGGTTGGAATTTTTAATCAGCGGAGGAATTTACGTTCTATGAAACTTCAATATTATGCGAAAGGTTTTTGTTACTTAGGTGCGTATACTGGAAAATGTTACTTGTTGAAAAAACATACTAATATAATACATCTCGTCTCTAAGTGCTGCAATTTTTAATAGTGTATAAAACTATAGAAAACTGTTAAAAACATATTATATTAATACTAAGAAAATTTTAATTATTTCAATGGACTACGATGAAGCTGGTTTTTGAAAATACTCTTTAAAAATACACAAAGCATTTTTTTTAGATCTTTCTCTTGTAAAGTGGGACAGGGTATTTTACTTTCTTTCCTTTTTCTTTCTGTTTTTTCCCTTACTCACAATATATACTTTTTCTTTTATTCTTTTCTTTGTCATGGTTTCGCAATTTTCATTTTACACTCTTTCTCGTCTTATTCGTCGCCTCCTTCACTTCTCGCTACTTTCTACTTTCACAATTTTCTCGCTTTTAGTTTCTTTCTTCTCTCTACCTTTTCGTTTATTTGCTTTCTCTGTTTTGCATTTCTTAATTTCTCCTTACACAATTTATCTATTATATTTCTCTATATATACTACTTATTTATATTTTTCTTAGTCCTACTTATTTCGCTATTTATCTATATTTCAATTTTACGTATATTTTATTTTCTATTAAGACGTTGACAATTTTACATCTTTGTATTTTTGTTTTACATTCGCAAAGCATATTAGATTCGATACTGGCGGAAACAGAATTCAATTTCCAATACCTCGTTGTCTTAGATTCGCACTTGGCCGTCTTTGATCTCGCGGGTCCTTTCTGAGTTAACATAAAGAGGCCGTAGAAGGAAAAACTGTGGAGTCCTCCATGACCCCGCGTAAAACGTCCGCAAAAATGGCCGAATCGGGGCAACAGCGGGTTTAAGGCCGGGCAGACCCTTGTGGGCGAGGTCAGTGCCGGCCGTGAACTTGATGACATGGACTCCCAAGGGTTAATACACCCATTGTCGGTTTCCACGTAAACATAACTCACTCGTGCGAGAACAATACTGCCATTTGTTGTTTGTACGTTGCAAACATTCTAGCAACTAGATCATTCGGAACTGGGACTAACCAATCAATTTTAGGTTCTCTCCCTGTCTTTCCGTCTCTCTTCTATAAAAATTAACAAAATTAATCAAATTTAAATAATTGTAAAATCACTATATATTTTTTACATTAAGACTAAAAATCTAGTAACAAAATTCAGGTCCAATAAGGACATATATCTTGGCGTTTATAATATCAAATATAATTAATAGATTTAGTATGGCTATGAAGTTCCTATATCTCACCTGGACTAAAATCAATATGAAGTTTTTGTTATGTTGGAAATCATAAAAACAAAATAGACTCTATCCTCCTTAAGTCTTTTTCCGTTACATTTTTTTTTTACCGTTCGCCATCAATGTTTTTAAGTGCATACTAAATGATACAAGGTAGACATTCGCGCAAATACTAACATCCACTGCTCCCTCCCCTCCATCTATAATCCAATTTACTGCACTCGAAATGAGATCAGGGCAAAGTAGACAGTGTTAAGGTCACGGGAAATTTGATACATTTACAAAATAATCCATTTGTGCAACATTTTTTTTCCTCCTTTAAAAATTAATCATATTTCTAAGGAAGCTACAGAAATATATGACCGTACTCACCAAGGCTCTTTTACAGAAGAAACTTATCACCAAATCTACCACTAGTAAAGGAATGCATTCTGTTTCTTAAATTATAAACAAGATTACAACTTCTTCAGCTGGTGAGTCTTGTTTTTCTGGTGGTAGGTCTTTATCGCCGGAGATCGTCTAAGTAGATATCACCCCTGTTTCTGTTTCTGTCGTTAAATATTAATGTGCAAACGTTACTATGTTTCACTTTGAAGGCGCTTTATTCTAGTAAAATTACTGAGGTGACGGAACTTAACAATTACCGTCTCAAGACAAAAAGCATCATCTGTGATCAATTTATATTATCTTAACCAGCGCCTAGTTATGGACATGCGAATCACTTACCATCAGATGAACGCATCACTCGTCTAGTCAAATCTTAAAAAACCTTATCCGTAGCATCTATTTCTATTAGTTAACTGCTGTTACCAGTAAGTTTACTAAGCTCTTATTATCTCACGGTATCACAGGTGAAATATTTGTCTCTGGGATACATAACCATCCCAAAACATTAGATCGGTGCGGAAGCTTGGTGACTCATCCTTTGGGATGGATACAATGTAACTGAATCACACGACAATCGATGTGTTTCCCGTGAATTCCAGTGTTAAATTATTCAAACGTCATGTTTGACGTTTCTTTGTGCGCTCAAAAACAGACGTTGTGTTAATTTTTCTTTTAGGCATTCCCGACCTTTTGAGACAAACGAAATCAAACAAAGAGTATAAATATACAATTATGTTTTAGATATTTAAAAAGGTCATAGTCAAATCTTTTATATAGAAATTAACAAAATAGGAATATTGTTTTAGTTTGTTACGTTTAATAATTTTATTAAAATCATACCAGTATTATATCCTTTGTTTACTTTAAATTAATTAGTGCTTAGTAGTATCCTATTTACTCATCTATTGAATTAAGCTTTCGTATTTGAAAGGGAATTAAAATACAACAGATATATGCAATGCTTTCATCATTGCAATAGCTTGTTACTATCCCGGGAAGATCCAGATAGATAGCATTAATAGGTTATAGTTATCATCAAAGACAGTGCCTAAAAAATCCTTTTTTTAATCAATGAGGAAATAAGACAGACAAGACATTCAACAGACGATAAAAGATACTTTTAATTATAACAACATTTTTGGCACATAACGCTCGTCACCTTGAGACGTAAAGTAAGTCTCATTACCCCAGTAATTTCACTAGCTACCTTCCTACAAATCGGAACTTAGTAATATTTTGATATTACTATTTGGTGGGAGAAATAGGAGCTGCGGTAGTACCTGCCTAGATTTCATTGATTTAAAACTGTTATTTTTTATACCAACGAGAGAAGACGTCTCAAGATATCTTTTTAGGGATCATCGCGTGTATCAAGTTTGTGCCTTCTTCATCAGTCAAAAGACGTCCATTGCTTGGGGATTTGGGCTACACGGGTTCGGTACAATGGGTGGGGAGCCAAAGCCACATTTGTTGCACGTGCTGGTGAGATTAGTTTGGGTTCCGTGTGTTGTATTGAATCCCTTACACCCGAAGTCTAAATCAAAATCGCGTCTCGGCCTTTTAGCTAAGATCTAAAGAGTCTAGACATCAAGAGAAGGTATAGAGTCCTTAAATTAACAATTAGTGATTGTGATAATTCCTTGATAGAAAGAGACGTAACTCAGTTATTTTATTTATCTCTCTCTCTCTCTCAACTGTGAAGTCGACTATTAAAAACATGACATTGTTCACAGTATAGCTGTGTAGCGAAGTGCGTCAGCGGCATCATGCAGCTTCCGCTCGCCGCGACGGAAGGCGGTTCAATTTGTTAAATTAGTGACATTCGCTCGTCGCACAGATTCCCTATGAGTGGATTGTGAAGGATGTCAATGATTTTCGCGCTTTGTTCCTCCCGGCCGCAATGAGAGCGATGAATGGGAACAATTCAGCCAGCTGACTGTGAGAGATCCTGTCTCTATATATTTTTTTAATGTTTACAGTCACGCGATTTGATACATAGCTTTAAGCACATACTATTAGTTGTTATACTAACTGCAAATTTAATGAAAAATTCATTGGTGCAGGCCGGATTCGAACCCTGTACCCCTGGCGTGGAAGGCAGGCGTTCAAACCACTATCACGGCCATCACGGCTATTCTTTCTCTAATTTACTCCATTATATATTTTTCAATTTGGAAAGGCCTTTGAGAGGCGTAGTCCTATACAACATCTCATGGGATCCAAGCCAACCTCACCTGCTCATGGTGCACCCTGCTAATCAACAAACGAAGCCCTGGCTCCGAACCTACCTGCATTGGCACAGCGTGGCGAAAACGACCCAAATCCCTCTACTGTTAGAGGATCCCAATGCTCAACAGTGGACGACTATTGGCTGATAATGGATGAGTAAGGCCTTCACTTGATGTTAAGTTATATGTTTGCCTATAACAACATTGCATTACTTAAGTTGGTATACACAGCCCCACATTGCGCTCGTCGCGTTAAGACATAAGATCTTAAGTCTCTCTACCCCAGTATTTACCTAATTTATAATAGTCTTTAAGCCGCGGCTGCAGCAGTAGTAGCAACAAAGTCTAAAATAATGATGATCATGTTTTTTTATTGACTAATTAAAATTCATGTAACTAAATAGAAAATCAGTCAAATTCTCATTAAATCCAATGCATCTCATTTAACTATCACCGCAGCGTGTAAGTAAACTTGTCTTATAAAATAGAGGTCCTGGCTTCAAATTTAAATGTCAAGTTTTGCTGGTGATACTGTTTTTTGAAATCACTTAGCCAACTTCCGCCTTAATGCCGTGGAACTGTTGGATTCAAAATTCCAAGCAGCATAAACAAATACTAGTAGTATTTACGAGAGTTTAATTAAATTTGTTTATATTAATTTATTTCTATTTGCTCGCTATCGACTGATAATACCGTGGAAGCGGTTTTAGTTTCGCCACTCGCCACCAGTGGCGCTGCTGCTGCGTACTAAAACTAAGTGCGTGCAGCGCCGCCGCTCGATTGCGTTGAATTGAGCTTCCGTCGGCGTCGGAATAAAAGCCCCGCGTCCTCGGCTCCCATTAAACAATGTGGAGCCCGTACGAGCCGACAGACGGACAGACTCGATATAATCGAGTACTGATTCAGTCGCCACTTTAACTCTTGACTGACCCCGCGAGTTAAAATTATATTGTTTTGCCCCGTTGACATAATAACAGTGAACATGCAAATGGGATTTAAACGAGTTCACACCTTTATACAGAAAATACAAATAATTTTATAAACACATATTGATCTGTCTTTTCCTTCTAATACGAAGTTTTTACTTTTGAAAATCAAATTGAAAATAATTTACTCTTAATAATAAAGTAAAGCCAACCGTAATTAGGTTAAAGTATAACATTCCTTTTAGCATGAGTTTAAAGGAAATGTTGTTGGCATTCTAAATAAAAATAAAAATATACCGCGGATCATTATATTTCGGAGCGCTTGACTCTTGTTATACAATCCTTAATACTAAGTAATTGCCCATTAAAAATGATCAAACAAAATATAACTTTTGGATATTCTCGTTCCTGAATATTAGAATCCGCTCAATTTATTACGCGTCTACAAATACCCAATCGGCTGGTAACGAGAAGCTTTCTGGGCAATTTGCGCCCCATCAGGAACCATCTCGTCCCCTCGCGTCCAAGAGCGATATACCTCTAACTATGTCACACCTGATGTAACCTTGGGGACGATGCCGATCGAACAATTTAGGGTGGAATGCTGATCACAATTCCTTCTCATTCTATTTGATTTGCACTGTTATAATTTTAGGGTTAGCCTCGAAATAGATTTAGCGCTGTGGTAAATACTCCACAATTGTTGTAAAATATTTTAGAGACGAGTTCGGAACACAATGCCCCAACCTTGACCTTTATATGGTCATTATTTGTCTGTAACAAACATAAGAAGTACCTGTTAATAACATCATAAAATAATTACAACAAAGGCAGTAATTAAAAGAATCAATGAAAAACTTTTGTAAATCACCATTTACAAAAGTTTTTCATTGATTTTCATTGATTTATATTGATTATTGATACATACCACCGTATGTAATGATTTAATGTTAGTTTATTACTAATAAGTAAAATACTTAAAGTAAAGTTAAACTAACATAATTACGATCATTATAACAATAGTAATATCAAACAATTTTAAGTCGTTATCTCGATAACAAAAATTGTGAATGATTGAAACAGAGATTATACAAATAACTAGTAACGCCATCTTGTGTCGACGACAGAAAATACAACTAAAATTTCGATTTTTTTATTTGTGCAGGCAAAAGGAGTGATAAAATTATTAATTTAAATTAGAACCCAAATATTAATTTAGACCGTAGATTAAATCCACTAATTATAACCTATTCAAAGTATCTGTTATTTATATTGTAATAACAAGAACGCGGCCTTCACATCTAAAAATTAATTGAAAAAATACTATTTATGAAAAAAATTATTTTTTTTTATTTCTCTCGTACAAAAATTTCATTTATATGTCTTATAAAATATCAATCTATAGAAAACATAAGATCACTCCTCTATTTTTTTTAAGTCGCCTGAAATTTTTTAACCTTTTTAACTTGAATTTATAAAAAAAATACAATAATATGAACTAATAAATACATACAAATTTAACACAATATTAAATCATTATATACTTTCTTGATATAACATGTGTGATTAGTGTTAGATTGAAATTACATCAAGTAAATTTAATAAATATTTTTAAAATGATTGCTTTTTCACATACAAGCAAAAAATATTGAAGGTTCTTTTAATTAAAAAACAGGATATGAAAAAGTCATTATAAACATTTTACTACCACGTCCAATTATCCATTGTTGGTTTTGAATTTATAGCAGTATTACGCTCCGCGCCATCTGTCGTCCAGCGGCGGCACTGAGTAAATAACTAGCAATTTGCTAACGGCTCGCAAAAACGTTTTTTACCGCCACAGCACAAAGCAAATTTCAGTTAACTTCGTTACTTTTACTGTACAGATTATTTTACAAGATTATCTCGTTCTACCTTTATTATCTTTCGACCGTTACACCTGCCGGTTTAACGGATTTTAAACGAAAGCCATTGGTTACCATCATCGTAACATTTGTGAACTTTGGACATTTTATACAGTTAGTAAAATTTTTAGAATAACAAATTCATGTAAATATGTCCTCAGTATCAACATAAATTCTTATAATTTCAAATTATTTGGACTAACTTTATAGATCTTATTTAACTACTAGTTAATTTCATACAAACTTAAATCTATCAATGCAGATATTTTATAGCAGCGTGCATGAAAATGGATGTTAAGTAAATATTAAATATCTACCTAAGGAACTCATTAAAGCAAAGATCATTAAAGCATAGACAACAACAGAACTCATTAAAGCACAGAAAGTCCAATCAATGCAAACGTTTCAGAGGTTCCTTGAAACAAATAGGCTAGGAGTGTCATGTTAAAATTAAATAACTAAAAACTGTTATATCATAACGTAAAGTATGATGTTTATATAATCTAATTGCGAAAGCTGTCGATGTTAGGGTCGAAATGATCAATGGAGTATCGATATGATCGCGTGATGTCCCCGACCTGCCGCAACAGACCCACGCGCCGCTCGCTCAACTAAACCTCGCCGTAGTAAAGTTCCTTACTACACCACAACCATTCAGAACTCTGTTGTTTATATATAAAAAATACCCTTTTATACCCAACACTAAAACATAGATCCTCAAATATAAATCTAGCTTTTAATTCCACGAACTTGAACAACACATTAACTCGTGTCTTCAATACTGATGATGATATATACATCACATAGTTTTCGCCTATTTTAAACACTGGATGTCAATTCTCGTTACCCCAGTAATTTTACTAACTACAAACCTAAACAGTATTGAATTCACACCAGTGTTTAACTAGAAAAAGAAACTGTGTTTGTATGGTCTCCAGTAAAATTCTTGCCATACAAAATATCGCTTTTGTTAACATCTTTCAAATTTGACCTCAATTTCACATGAAATTAAGTGATAATGCAAGTCCATATTACTCTAACATAGCTGCAAATTTGTAATATATGATAGTAGACTGTCTAACGGGTTCTATAGAAATCATCACCATCCAAACTCTTATTTATCCTCTACTGCTAGATTTTTACTCTAATTTTATTTTTGAATGTTACAAAAAAGTTATTAATGATCTAATTTATAAATAAACTAATAAATATGTCCTGTCTTCGCGTCACTTTAGCTAATAGTTCCCCTTGCAACACAGAAGTTGGATTCATAGATTATATGTTGTGTGGAACTCGATCGTTCTTTCGAATGAAGTTGTAATTTCGTTACAGGCACAACATCCATTAAAAAAATTACACATACATACATAAATAGCACTTATTAATTACCCTGTGAAACGGACACGTCACTATCTATTGTAATTAGTATGTGCCGACCGGTTCCCCGCGTTAGGCAGCTGTCATGTATGCCGGGGTCTGTTTGTTCATTATCAAATCACACAGACTAACGAAAAACCATTCCTACCCAACGATGGGGATCCTTATAAAACTTGCGATTTGAATTTGAATAGGTGACTCGTGTGGTGACCACACTTACCCAGATTTCGAAACAGGAGATTATTTAACATATACATTTTTATATACATTGCAGCGTTCAAACAAACCGTGTGTTCAGGTGATGGTAATATGAATGTTTATAAGAATATGCCCTTCCTTATTAACCACAGCCCGTTTCATATCGAAACACAGTAATGTTTGCTTACTACTGCTCAGTATGGAGAAGAGGCAAAAATGCAGTGGAAACTATACACGGAGTAACGAGACTTAACACCTTACATCTCGTAGCAAGAAGCGTGTGGTGATGTGTATCTTAACCATTGCTACTTTGTTACAAAAGTCTTGCTCGTCTCGTTGTTTTGTCAAATAAATAGAAATCAATCAATTTAATAATACAATCTTGTATTTCAAATTTAAGTAGTAAATCCTAGATTTTAAATTGAATACGCAATGAGTAAATATTTACTGCGTTTAACTTTAATAAAGTGTAGGTAATTTTGGATTAAACTTCAACGAGCTGTTCACTAGTTAATAGTTCGATTTCGAAATTTTTACATTTATAAATAATTTCCATAGTAATCGTTTAAGTCCTGTGAATTATATACAATCAAGTCGGACACTATCAGAGGTAGTTGGGAAGTAGTAAACAGACGGCTGTTGAGCAAATGCCGTGCGTTTCTAACATAAAAACAGGAGTAACGAACTGAAACGCCAGGTGTTGCCCGTGCCATGTGCCCGGCGCGACGCAACGCCGCCGGCCAATCACACGCGCTCACACGACCAAGTTACAAAACCTGGTATTTACTCACAAGTACGACTATTGAGTGCCGAAACTAAAACTATTCATTTAATACCTAAAAGTTTTAGCATTAATTTTAAATATTTAACAAGTATTTAATACTCCCAAATTATCTACATTATTTTCAACGATCAGAATTAATTGTTAAAAAAATATTTTTTTTGTGTCATACTTTACGTACTTCATAATATTGCATATACTCAGTTCAATTATGCCAAGACTTAAATCGTTAACATTCATAGTACAAAGAAAATAGTATTTTAGTCTTTACTGCATTATGATATGGTATAATTATTATTATACAAAAAAATTATATAAAACAAGTAAAGAAAATAAATATTTTGTAACCTGTTATCTTATGCTAGTATTAAAAAAAACGAGTGACTTAAATGACATCTAAAATTTGAAACAGAAACGTTAACATTCATGACTTATGATTTCAAAGAAACTTCATTGAAAATTTGCAAAAGAATTACATTAAGATTTTGAAGGAATAGAAAACAATCTACAAATTTCTTTTTATATATAAACTTTCTTAAACACAGCATAGATATTAGAGAAAACAGTACGTATACATGAAATTTTGTATTAAAAATAGCACTAAAATTTATTGGAACAGACGGGAATCTTAAGATTTTTAGTTTCCAAATTCGGCGTAGAATTTATGAATACAATAAAGTCTAGACAGTACACTTTAACATAAAATTTTGATTTATATTGCTTTTAGCTACTTGAAGATGGTATAAATTGAATACAAAGCTCGAGAATAAATTTCATTTTAATAGAAGTTTTTAAAACTATGAACATATAAGGTGAAAAATATTAAATGCTAACGATCACAAGACTGAACACGAAGACCATGATTTAAACAGTAAAAAGTAAATAAAAGTTTTTGGCAAATTCAACTATTTTGTTATTTAGTACGACAATATAATTGATGATAGCTAATTTTACTTTCTATTGCACATAAATTGTCCTTGTCACTTAAACATTATTGTAAGAAATTTATAAAGAAACTTTTTTTGGGTGCAGGCGTTCAGCCAAAAATTACATATTTTATTATCTTTGTAAAAAAAAATGTGTAATTATCATGTTTCTCACTCTTGCAGCCCATTCTCTTTACTTCTGCTAAGCCTAGTACGTCTATTTTAATTTCTTGTAAATTACGTACAAGCTTCAGAAATCTTACCATGAAACAAAAAAAAGCTAAAAAATCTTACGTTAAATTTCACTTTTTCTTAAAATTATCAACTCTTGTTAGTTGTTTACTATATTGTCTGGAGGGTCGTAATACTTTTCACTTATGGGGGGAGAGAAACAGAAATTAAATTTATATATATATATATTCATAATAAACGGAAACCACGAAAGCGTAAAAATTTATTATAGCGCCATCTAGGTTCAGAGTATGTGTTCTCGTAAAACGCCACCTAGCTATATTATGGGATACTAAAATAAACGTAGTAAAGACTTTACAAAAGTACAGATGGCGCTACTTTCTCAATACAAATAAATTAATGACAAATATTTTTCAGACGTATATTTTATATTTCATAATTAATTATTGCTTAATTAAAAGAATAACTTTCATTTACTAAAATAACTAATATCACCATCTAACCTTCCGCTGCATGTTTGTTTATTAATTTTTTCCCTTTTTTGTGTTAACGTACTCTTTTTTTGTTTTTGTTTTTACTTACTTTTATTTGCTTTATGTTAAGTCTGTGTTGTGTCTGTGTTGTTTTAGCTTATTTTGGGGCCGGACGGGACGCTGCAGACTGTGAAGAGCGAGTCGCGCCGGGGTCGCGGCAGAGGGCGCTCTACGACCACGCCAGTGAGTACAACACAACTTCCTTACCTTTTTCTGTTTTTATTTATTTCTTCACCCTTTGTTCATGTGTAACCTATCGAACGTTTTTAGTGACTAATTGTTAACTTACCCACAACTTACTTCAGCTACAACTAAAAAAACTTACCAATATTAATATGTTAACATTTTGATAAAACATCGCAAGAAGTTATGATATTAGAGCAAGTTTAAAGTCTTCTTATGCTAATTTAGGAAATATTAAAATTAATATAACTATTCTACATTATCAATAGGATTTTCTTCACGTATCCGCAAACAAAGGTTGTGTAGTCATTTCATTACTCTTATACATAGGTGATGTACAAACGTATGAGGAATTTGTGAAAGAAAGTTGCACGTAGCATATTCTCAAATCCGAAAAACAGTTTTGAAAATGCGGAGCTTTTCAGCATTAGGCCGGCCTGGCAATAAATCAAACAAAAACGGGGTCACTCTCACTCTCGCCGCGGAACACCCAAATACAGGAATAAAGTGTGGCCGCGGCTTCACGGTCGCCTCCACCGGGTAATGTACTCCATTCAACAAATTAACACGGCCTGACAAACGGGCGGATTTAACGCAACACGACGTACACTGTCGGTTTACTTCATGCGTATACTACAGTCAGTTGACAGAAACGGCAATGTACAGCTAACAAATCGCAATTCGCCCGTTTGTATTTTTGCAACAGCCTCCGGCGTGCCACCTGTGGGCCCATTCACACGGCACGAGCGAATTTTGAATTGTAAATCGTAATTCAATGGTTGGAAAGGTTTTAAATCATCGCAACCGAACGCCCTTGAACATGTTACACTCGACAACTGCGTAATGGAAAAGGAAAGTCATACAATACAGACTATACTTAAATATATTTCAATTAAATATCTTTATAATTATATAAAATATCATTCATGATCAGCTGATGAACGTCCACCGCTTTCAATAACGGCGGAATTTGGGTTATCTCCTACTTAGAACTTTAACGCGTAACATTGTTTATGAAGCTTTTATTCTAAGTTATGTTCCAGTTCTTTCTTGACTTTCAAAAATGTCTTTGTTAAATCAATTTGCTGCGTCTACTGCTGGACATAAGCTTCTCACAATAATAGAAAGATTTGGTCCATCTCCTACCATGCTGGTCTAATGCAGGTTGGAGCCAGAGCCTCGTTTGTTGATTGCCAAGCTGCATCACGAGCAGGTGAGGTTGGTTTGAGTTCTGTGAGTTGTGTGGAACCCCTTAAACTTATTGCATAGTAATAAATTACAATAGATATATTAATATTCCCAATATAGACAATTGGAACGTTAAATGAAATTCAAGTTTTAAACTACTTTTAAAAGAATGTATAAGTATTGAAATAGTTAGGAGTTGGTTGAGATATAAAGTTTTAATTAAACTAAGTTTATAACAGATGTAAATGTAATTATAACTTGATGGTAGTGTTGCCACGTCGGTGGGTTAGGGCTTTCATTAAAATAATTTGGTGGAAATTCGCGAGTTAACGAGCGCCGCGGGGCGCATCTGTTGCAGTCCGTCGAAGCCTTCGAATTAGGTCGCAGAGGAATAACGTTACACCTATTAAGAGATCCAAAATAATTATTATACATTATTACTAGTAGAGAGTAAAGTTTAGATTTTACTAAACATTTCTTTTTAACTAAAACTGTATAACACTGAAATATATTTGCCAAAGAAACTTTAGCTCATTAAAAGAAATTTTGAGTGATGTGATCAATTTTAGTAATAGCAACTATTGAAAACTTTCCCCATCAACCTGCCAGCAAGTGTAGCGGGAATTGAGCCATCTCCCCACTATTAAGGGAGGCTTATGCCCAGCAGTGATCGTCTTTTTTTTAAGCGTGGGAAATCTTCAAAAGATATCCTACTTTTGGTGGGAAGTCAGGGTTATGTGGGATTTATATCCACTAAAACCCTGCGGTGGTTATCTTCAGTGCATTGCTGAAGGCTACTGGATCTACGGAACTCACCGATGCCTCCCTGTACTGCTGTTAAACACATCCCAGGAAGAGCTATTACCGACCCAGCAGTGGGCATCTATCAGCTGATGATGAATGGCTACTTTATATACAACACGAATTGTTTTACATCCGAATATTCTATGGTCATGTTATATGATAACGTAACAAATACTGAAAGCTTTACTCCGACCATCGCCCGGTCGTTATCAAGCTGGGCCAGCACGTTGGTGAGGTCCCTCTGACCAGAACCATCGTCGACTGGCGCAAACTTGGGGAAAAACTCAAGTCCACGAAATCCCAGTACCTCGACGC
>DWLS01003106.1:0-16447 GCA_018246255.1 Pachliopta kotzebuea | reverse complement strand
TTTTATATCTTGTAAGTTTTTCTTGTAATAGTATTAATGTAAACAGGCGTTGGTAAATCAAATAAATAAAAAAAAAACGCTAAAACTATCCCTAATCTGCATTCAACAGATACGTAAAAAGTCTACGTTAGAGAATCAAAGCACTTCGGCGGTTATTTCAATTAATTTGGCGGGATTCTTTAATGTTTATTTATTTAAATGATTGAACCATATTTTAACCTAATTGCAATGATATTAAATAAAATCATTTATTTATATACTAAATATTATAATGTTAATAATAAAATAGTACTTTCCGATTATTATATTCAGATTAAAAACCAACAACGTTCACGTTTTATGATTTTGAACGTTACTATGATTGTTTTTGTCTATTCTCCAAAGATTTTTTTTTTAAAACAACAAATACGTAGGTCAGACAAGGGACTCCCGAACACGAAAATTATAATGGCAAGTTTTTGGTTTCGATGCTATATAACGCATTAGTGAAACATTAAAATTAAATGTTATCCAATTATAAATGGCTGTGACAGACTCCTCAACACCACTTGCGTCAACCAAGAAATTATGACCTGTCAACTAACGTCTTCAGGCGATAAAATGAGATTTTACAGAAATAATCAAAAAGACCTTAACTTCAACAAATAACCAACATGTTTTCCTGTAATTATTTACATATACTTTATTGATAATCATCCACAAAGAAGCTGATTTTAGAATGACGAAATTAAAAAAAATAATTAAAAAGTAGTTTTAAAAAAATTTAATTTTATTTTCCTATTATTTTTATAGATATTTATCCATATTTGTACATAAATTAGACACAAGTAATTTTTTTTAATAGTGTAAAACTTTAGTACTACAGATTTAATTACTAATTACGCATTTATGCTTATAATAGGCCCTATATTTTCGTTGGGGCCAATATATACCTTTAAAGCATGAATAAATTTTATTAAATTTATATATAAGGAAAATTGATAGTGTTATATTTATAAAATGTTAATAATATTTTTTATTAAGTATTGGTAAAAAAATATTGAATAATAAAATCAATATCTGCTATAATAAAAAAATATTTCGTATACATTTTATTTTTTAAAAAATTTTAGTTAATTGAATTAAAAAAAATATATTTTATTTTAATCAGACTTTTTATCGAATGGTTATTTAAACCACAGAGAGATTTTAAATTCTAATAAAAAATATAAAACTTAACATAAGCCAGAACTTATCAAAATGCTTGGAATTCTTAAGTTATCTGAGGTATTTTGTTTGTTTATTTTCAATAAAGTACTCACGCCTCGGGTAATATTTGGAATAATAACAGTCCATGTCACTTGTTAAGTAATTTCACTGCATTTAAATCAATTTCACTGTCAATTTGTTTACCATTCACTCCCGTAATGCAAATAAAACGTTTGACATTTCATGGAATAAGTTGACAAGTGTCATCACAGAGCACGGAATACGTCAAATCGCATACAGGCAGCGACGCGACTGAAGTGTAACACGGGCGGAGCGCACCGCACCATACCGCGTCTTTCGAAAATTGCGCCATCCCAGCAGGCACACTCAAGCGAATTTAACAACACAAAAACACCTTGATCACACTTCATACCCTAACACCATTTACAAATGTCCCGTTCCCAAAACTAGATAATGTTTACATCGCGAAATGCCGACACCCGAACGACCGGAAGTCGAAGCGGAGCAAACGCGACAACTATGTAAAATATTGCAGGATCGCGATCGCATTGTTGACATTCCCGAATAAAAAATCACAAAAATCTCCACTTAACTGTATGAAATACGGTAAAATTATTTTTTACTCACCTAGAACGGAGTTAGATGATGCGGTGAAGGGCCGAATTTTGAATAATTGTTAATTTGAGAGTTAGTTTAAAGATAATACTCTTATTGGTATGCGAAGAATGGCACAAAGAATCCCGACAACGCACGCGACGAATGCGCACCTCGTTTGCGCATATGCTGACACAACTTCACGGACGTTACTCCCCTCGCCCCGCGCTCACCCGGTTTAATGTGCCTGTGTGTGTGCACAGAGTGGTCAAACGTGAAATTCCGTGTACGTATACGTTAACACATAGACAATTTATACCTGCGTAACTCTGGTTCGCCGCCATCTTTGATAAGAAAGAGATAGAATATTGTCTATTTCAAATTGTCAAAGCAACTAGCGCCATCTACAAAAAACTTGCAGGTGAATTGTTTGTCCTCTAGAGGGCTTAAAAATAAATTATTTGCGCTAATTATGCATTGCTTAGTAATGAAGCTTTTAAAATTTAGAACATATTAGTATTATTAACAATTTATGTTCAATTACCAATTTTAAATTATATTTTTTAACGCACACACACTAAAATAATTTATTTTTCAGAAATATGTAAAAGGTCTATGCTTTAATATTCGTAAATCATAAAACAAGCTTGTTTATTTATGATATTCTCCTGATCACTATCAGGAGAATATCATACATGTTACAGTGATACGTCCGTCCATGACAAAATTGCTCTAGTTAAGATGATACACATTGCACTACATTGTATTAGTTGCTTTGAGATATTACTCATTTCCCTAATAATATCATTAACTACAATGCACTTCATACAGTAATATGCAAACATTATTGTGTGGCGGCAAAAGTAGGCGCTCCGTTGGTGCTTGCGCTTATTTTTGGAGAGGTAGTTATTTCGATAGGGATACATAGAGACATTTATTTTTTATAATACTTTATTAGGTGTCCATTTTTTTTAATTTATTGTTATTTACAGATATAATTTTTTAATAAATACATTTTAATCGATGGTATACAACAAAAGACAAATACTATATTGTTTGGTACGCATTGAAATGCAAATTTGTTAAGATAATATCATTTCATTATTCATAAACTTAATGCATAACTTATTTATGTTGCAATGCATTCATAGTTCATATATATCTCATAACCAAAAATATATAAGTTTAGGCTTTAATTAATGTTAGCTGGTAGAAAACACATTGTGAGTTAAGCTCGCCTTTACTATATTCCTCCTCGGTGTAATTAGCGTTAGTTTTTTATTTATTTTCATTCACAAAGTGGTCAAATATAACAAACAAAAAATATTTGTGTTGTTATTGAAACGATTATAATAATATTTTGCTTACGAAGTAAACCCTTAAAAACATTTTTTTTAATTACTTATATAGTAATTGCCCTAAAAGTTTATATGTATTTTATAATATCATCATGTAATAATTAGTCTATAATTTCATGAGCATGTTTCTCTAAATTAAATTGATTGTGCAAACATTATTTTAAATAATGAAAGTTAACCAAAAAAAAAATGTTATTGCAATTTCGTTTACTATAAACTTTTTAATTTTATAAATTACTAACCTAGAATAATTACGTCGTTAATGAACGAGGTCGTGATCATTAATAACAACCTTGTGCAATCAAAGAATAATCAAAGGCGTATAATTGATGATTTCAGAGGACACACTACTGAATACACAAAAGTATTGCGTGCAACACATTTAAATTTCTTTTATAGTTACGTCGTATTTAATATTCGTAGTTTAATAAATCATTACGTATTCGTAAGAGAAAAAATTTGCTTTATATTTTGAACATGTTCGAAAATTTTTACGAGTTTGTATTTTAAATCAATTTAATAATTTTTAATACAATAGTTGCGTATTTTGCTTTCTTTTCATAATTGAAGAGATTTTCAAAATAATTCACAGTCAATACTTTATGTTAATAAAAAGTCAAATGTGACCCTGTTGATAGATTTACGTGAATATAGATATATAATGTAAGAAGAAATATTAAAGATTACAAGAATTGTACGATTATTAGAAAAAATATAAATTATGTTGCAGTTTTTATACCGGTTTTTATAATGAATATTCTCAATAGAATAGCCAAAGAATTTAAATATATTTGTTAAAATGCTTTCGGATACATTTCATTATAAATATACATTAGAAAGACTTTAAATTCTTGGTCCATTTCCAATTTTTCTATTTTTTTTTTCGAAAAACTATTTTCAATTTGCTAATATTTTATTTCTTTACAAAACGATGAAATTGTTTAAAATTTCATTATGTATAAAACAAGAATCAATTTTATTAAGGCAGTATTTTCTTAAATTATAATACACGATATTTTAACATTCACACTACTTTTGCTGAAATTAAATTAACAAGTGCAGTTTATACTCGCAGACATAATTTACGAACTAATTAACAACAATGTTACTAATAGCTATCACCAAAATAAAAATGAGAGGTCGTTTCTAACCAATTTTACGTTAAGAAATATAATAATCGATCAATTATTATGATCGCTCCTTAACAGTGTCAGTGAATACATAGTTAATAGTATTTTTGTGCGATTGCAAGCATACATCCTACATTTTACCGTCAAGTCGTTTAAGAAAAACTTCAAACATAAAACGTTATACAATAGATAAATAAGGTATTTTAAAAACAATAACAATTTTATTCACTTTTTGTAATATATGATTAATCAATTTAAATTTCCAAAAAATTTGTTCCTTTTCATAACGTTATACATATTAATTATATGTGACAACTATTGACGTTTAAAACGTTATTTTTATGGACTTTAGTTATGTTACTTATGTATTAACAATTGTTTACGGATACATACTACTGTTTTAATTCGCCTTGTGGTGCTGTGTTGGGCATACGACTTGGATTTGGTGTAGAGGCAAATCTCGGACTACAATCGCATGGAACGCCATATTAGTTGTAGCAAGTATGTATTCGCATACAGAAAACCAAGTGAATGCTGTAAAATATATGAAAATATTATAAATATGTTGCTAAATTAAAATTATAATCAGGGACCATAAAATCGTTGTTGAAAGTCATTTAATCATAAGTCTTAATATATATACAATGGTCTCGGGTTTTTTGTAACATAGCTAGGACGGGAAATGTTATAATGGAAGGATGGTATTACAGTTAAAGGTGGATTTTATTTATCATATACTGTAGTGTGTAAAGTGAGCATATTATTATGTAATAATACAACCTAACTACAGATAATTACGACGGAAGGGATCAAGCCAATTACTTATAAATATTATAAACAAGAGAATTTAATCTTAACATTTTACACGTATTGTACTAATATGAAATCATTTAAAATAGCAACAAAGAAAACCTTATGAAAATTATAATTTTCATTTGCCAATATTGCTTCAGTTCTTACCAAGTGGTCGACATAATAAACGATGGCGTAGAAAGAATACAATAAGTCCGATGGTAGCAGCAATTGCCACATAGAATAATATCCAGACAAGTTTGTTTGTCCTGACCGGCTCCACGGCGTCACTGCCGATACTGCCAACTCTTGCCCGGCACAACATATGCAGCAAGGCAGCGACCATGAATAGTATAAATATTTTTTCGTGAACAACTGAAAATTAAACATATAAACAATATGAAATTACAAACATGTTTAAGCAAAATTTCGCCACTTATTAGGTCTGCTGGAGTATTATTGTTTACAATATTTTTTGATTCTGGTACAAGGATCATGTAGATTACTTGTAGTTTACAAGTCTAGATAACTTCTCTAGCACAACGCTCAGAAAAACGAAAAAAAACTCACAATAATTTTCTCTATTCGAAACATATGTCACTCCTGTTAGAGCAAATAACTCTAATAAATTTAACCAATAACAGGCATCTCCCAATTTAGTGGCCAGAGCTCGTGCCTGAAAATTATTATTATGGTTAATAATAATAAAATAAATAAATATTTTAAATATGTCTCAATGTCTACCCAAATAATTTTAAGGACAGATGAAAAAATATAAATACCCTCTCTTCCTCAATATGAGAAGTCCGTTCTTTATGGTAATTATAATATAGGGAACCTATTAAGAGCCGTGGTCCTAGATGATAGGCAATACATATCCTCCAAATATATCTTTGTGGACTGATACCAGTGATTGCGCTAATTGACGGTACTACGTTGTAAACCTAAAACCCAAATAAATTTTTAGACTTAAAAAAAAGAATATTTAATTACAATATAAACTTACCCTACAATGTGTTTCATGAATATCATCTGCTTGAAATACTGATGCAGTCACGTAACAAAATACTAGTGCACCTAAGGGTAGCCAAAGGGCAGTTAAACATATTTCTCTTAGAGCACATGTCCAAAGAAGACCCTGAAAAATATTTTTTGATATATTTCTTTTCATTAGGTGGTCATAGTCAATGCTTTGTTTAGTATTGTCACCTTAAACTCTAAAATTTTGATAGATCGATTGTCTCTTAACGTATCATTTGCACGATTGGTTACGTTTGAATTTACAGACGGCTCTATTTGTGCGTCATTTACCATTTTTTGTCTCACAATAAACTAATAATTAAAAGTTATTTATATTATTCAATCATTTCTTATGTCACTTAACACCATTATTAGGCACGAATATAGAAATGATCACTAGTCGTCATAATAAATTTCTTTTAGTTGGCATAAATACAATGTACTTCGTACAACATATTAGTAATTTAATTATTTATTTTGAATAAGTTTCAGGATTTTTTCAAGCCGTTTCGCGTTCCTGGTTAAGGAAAAAGCGTGTGGATGACCTATGGCGCGGACTGAATGAGGTTATTTGCACCTGCGCATTGAAAGCTTGAAAATAAAGCGTTTTCAGACCAATTTAATGTAGGATCCATAAAAATGTAGAAGGTTACAACACCTCTTCATTGTTGACCTATGAGAAGGTATTAATATTATTTGCTCTTTCAGGGCACTCACTTCCTATATGGTTTGTTGTTGTGATTATCGAATAGCAGTGATGTATTAAAGAGTAATTATAGATTTTAAATATTATTTATTTTAATTTATTCAATCAAATCAAACAAAACCCATCAATTATATAACGTGTTAAACATCTTGTCATTTAAATGATTATTAAATCTTCATTGTTATTATTTGTATTATTATTACGTATCAAAAATAGATACGATGTGTACTTTGTTATTTTGTAGTCAATTATTTATGAATTAATCCGCTGCTGTACGTATGCTTATATAAAGATATTTATTTCAAAATACTTTAAGCCAATTGCATTCCTAGTAATAACTGTTTTCTGATTTTTCTATGATCGTATGATGAATTTAGTTTCGCACATAGTTTGCACATCCACATCCTTATACAAAATAGAGAAATTACTATTTATTTAAAAAATCCAACAAATATTTGTTGCTAAAAATAATTTACTAAGTAAATTAGAATAACTTTATTCTCAAAAATCTAAGCGTAAAAATAGTCTATTAAATAAACTCTAATAGGTATAATTAATAACTTAAGCTTAAGATTATTACGTACTTGAAATTAAAAATAACGTTTGATTTATTTAAACGTTGAATAGAAAGAACAATAATTATTAAAAAGTATTACTGTTTAAATAATATGTTAGCGAATAATAGACTCTGTTACAGTCGACATATAGATAATATTAACACGATGCAAAATTTCAGTGCTTTTCATACATTCGTGCAGCTACACTACAACACCATAGATATTTTGATCCATCTGTCTTTGATAATAATGACAAGTTTATGCTATATGTATACTGTAATTCAGTATTTGTGCATGATTTAAGAGCAAGAAAGAGCGCCATATTCTGTTTATAGGCGGCTTTTTATATTACATAGCATGGTTATGTACTAACATATATTAAATAAGGCACAAAAATGAAGGGTATCATACTTTTTTGTTTTTTTATTGTATGCACTATTCAAAGTACACAAGGAAATACTCACTGGATGGTTACTGAAAGTGGTTTAATACAGCCTAGGGTATGGCGTGATATAAAATACTAGTTTATTTACCATTTTACATATATAAAAGTATACATACTTCACGTGTATTCCCAAAGCTATTTATTTTATCAGTATTATTTTTCCAGGTTGATTCTCCGTTTGAATTAGCTCGCCCTTATGATTTACTGGCTTTCATGAATCAAGAAACATATTGGGAAGATGTTATTGATATTTATAATGATTTGTCTAAGAGACAAACCCTGATTGATGAATTATGGGATGAAGTTGATCAAAATACAGACATTGGTGTGCAAGTTCTTTCTGACGACAATTGTCTTAAAGCTGGACAACTAAGTCAATTAGACTGGTATGTTACATTTTCTGATGATGGAAGCTCTAGAAATATACCTGAATATGAGTATCGTCTTACTCAACCACTTTTTACAATGGATACAGATGTTCCTGACTGTAAGAAAATATCCTCCTTAATTTTCAGTATGGCAGCATTTGAACATTTAGAGGTAAGTTTTGAAGTAACAATTGACTGGATAATGTTAAAAACAGTTTATATTACTTGAAACACATTTTCACCAGTACCATATATTAAGTTAAGAAAGCAATAGAAAGTTTAAATGATATAAAATAACTCAGCTTTATCTAACATTCAGTACTATGTTTATGTTAACTAAAAATAGGTTTAAAGTATTTAAATAAAACAATTGGACATTTATTTATTTTAATATCAAATATAATTTTATGTATAACTGTAGTGTAGGGATTTTATAATTTCATGTTAGCTTATATTTAAAGTTTAAAATATTACAGATTAAAGTCAAGGCTTAAACAATGTTATATTGTCTTTAGTTAATGATTCATTTCAGGCATTGGTAAATAGAGAAAATATAACAATTTCTCCAGAATTATCTCTTCCTGAGAAGGTGTCTCCAATAATGACAATTGATCAGTTTGGTCATTGGCTGTCTGGGATTCTCCGGAAGAATAGTTCCTCATGGCTACATTATAATTTAGCTTCATTGTTTTGGAGGGTCAGAGGTAATGCCCCTAAGGCAATTGAATGCAGTCGTCGGGCTATACATTATGCACCAAGGTTAAGCAGTTAAATTATTAATGTTTAATATTGTTGTATATCTCTGTATATTATATAGAATTTTTTGTAAGTGCACATTGTCTTAATAATTGTTTTGTTCTCTTTATTTTTTCATTTAGCATATTTTATAACACAATTCCAGTAAAAGTTTAAATATTCTTTAGCGTTATCATATTTTCTTCATTTACTTTACAACGAGTTAAACAAAGATTTTTATAACCAGAAAAATTACTTAAGTATTAATGACAGTTGTATTTAAAAATTGTTACAAAATATTGCTCTTTAATATTCTGTAGAATTTTAATGTTGACTTCAAAAATAATAATGCTTATGATAATAGAAAATTTATTATATTTCTTTTGGTTTATCCTAAAGTTGTCTATCACGATTAATATTTTTATCATAATTAACGTTTAATAGGTAATACAAATTTGTTTATTTTGTTAATGTACAAATTGTACCCTAAAGTTTTTTTTTCAGAGCATATAAAGATGTAGCTCTGTTAGGTTTGGGTACAATACTGCATGCTGGAAAAATGGCAGAAGATGCTGTGATCATTTTGAATGCTGCCATCGATCATAATCCAAATTCATATTTAAGTCATTTCCACCTTGCAAATGCATATGCTGTGCTATGTGAATTTAATAGTTCCAGTAATCATTTGGAGCTGAGTTTAAAAATTAATCCCAATTTTGAAGTTGCTATCAAGCATAAACATGGTGCAGTGTGTCTTGCAAACATATGGAAGAAGTTGTTAGTTGTAAAAATGTAAGTAATTTTTTTAAATTAACCTTTATAAATATGTCAGTCTCATGGGAACTTTCAAATTTCTCTGCTCAAGCGAAAAGTCATTAAAATTATATAAACTTTCAGCTTTTTCCAAACTTGTTTATTAGTATGTGTCCAAAATGAAGTTTGAAAGAATATATTAATGTTGGTAATTATTTTAGGGTTTGCTTGGGTTAATAGAGTTTTATTTGTAGAGTGTTATAATCAAACAAATGGTAACTATTATTGTAATTATATTAGAAGTAAATTGTTTGTTTTATTCAACTTAAAAAATAAATTTTTTCAGTGCCCTAAATAAGCTGCGAGAACAGCTTACAGTATATATTGAAAAAGAGGCTCAATTACTTAAGTCCCAGAGCTCACTGTTAAAAGTTATGAAGCATGAGGAAGAGTATGGTACATATAATTTTTTTGTCATTCTTTTCAGAGTTTGAAATATTTATGTCAAGTATGTTGTTTGATTGTTTAGAATAATTTCTACAAACAATGTAACATTCACATGTATTTTTTTATTAAATGTTGTAATTCTCCTGATGGAGAATGAATATCCTTATCTATAATAGTATGGCCTTACTTACGGTGATAAACAATACACAATGTTGTACTCACTTTGAAGTTTCGTTACACTACTAATTTAACTAATTACATGCGCTGTTTATGCCCAAAAACTGTTTTGCTTCAGAAATAGGGACTGTGGTTGTAGTTAGCTAGACAATATATGGAGGAGTCTCCACCAGTGAAATATTCGCAACTTATATCAAAATATATTTTTAGATTACAGAAGTGTTGTAAAGAATTGTGAGAAAATGACTGAGTTAACTGGTTTAGATATTAAAGGGCTTAAACTCCAAGGAGATAAAATTTCCCTTATCAAATATTTCCTAGAGGGATCAACATACACTGACCTGTGGGCAGAAAAAATGAGCTTACAAGCGGTAGAATCCGCATACAGTCTTCAAAGGCTAGTGCGTCATATTGAAAAGCACTCTAGCTTAGCAACAGAAATTATGGTACATTCAGATATTTTGAGAGGCCCAGAAGAAAAATTGTTTATGGAAACCGTACCACCATCATCAGTATCTGGCTTACCTCCAAGTGAGTCTTAAAATTTACTAATATTTTTTCTGTTTAAACAAAGGACCTTCAAAGGTGTTTCCATTTTCATGTTCAGCCAATAGATATCCTCTGCTGGACATAAGTATACCTGAAGACTTCAAGTCACTCAGTCTCAGTGATTCTGAAATATAAGTAACTAATGTTCAGAGATATTAGGAATTGACACCTGATAAAATAATAAACACAATTGATAGTAGTTTGCTATGCTCATGAACATTGAAGGCCACTAACTGTTTACTTGCTAGTAACCTTCAACCTGTAAAATGCTTAGAAAAGTTTAATTATAATGGTAACCAAATTTGTTTTGATCCATTTTCTCTTTGTAATCAGTATAGCGCGCACAAAAAGTTCCTTTTACACTGAACTAGTTGCGTCCAGAGCACAGTGCCTAAGTAAGCACTTACCTTGTAATACAGAGGTCCATGATTCACTTTAATAATTTATAGTTAGACTATTGTAGATAAGAAAAGACTTGCTTACTCATCACCTAAGTTCAACAATTTTGTAATAAGTGGAATATTTATTTTATAAAAAGGTAAACCTTATTCTACTTTCTAGTCTGTGTTTTATTTATTGGTTTACAGTATTATATAGACTCTAAGTCTATAGTAGATTTTTATATTACTTACAAAAGTACCCAGTACATCTTGACTGTTTCAGATAAACCACGGATAGATGTGAAATCTGAGATGAAAAATGAAAAAAAGTCAAATAGTCTAATTGAAGAAAACCTCAATGAATTTGAAACAGGGGTGCATTTGTAAGTTAGCATCATCTATTCTTTTGTAATTCCATGGTTATTAAAAATTAAGAGATTCAGATTATTTTATTTAACAAAATTTTTTTTTAGGTTTCCTCCAACAATGAAAATAAATCGAAATGCTGAAGATTTCGACAAAGACCCTGATTGGCCTTCTAACAATTTTTGTAAAGAAACAGCACCTAATTTTCCAGAAAATGTTGAAGCCATTTTTCCTGTTTTCTTGTCATTTGAAAATAAGGGAATCATGTAAATATACACGTTTTTATGAAATATTTCAATACATAGAATTTTTAAACTGCAAACACTGGATCTCATTTCACGTAGATTTAAGTGACAATAAGGGATATGGTGAAATGTGCATGCAGTCTGAATGCAGAGAAAACTTTTACTTTCAATTTTTGACAGCCAGGATTCAGCAGTACTGTTTTGGTGACAGATTTACCATAAAGGGGGAGGGGGATAGATAGCTGGTCGGGTTTATATACTACTTGCAACGAAACTCGACAGAATGCAGTCCCCAAAATGAACAGATGACCTTCATGTTCAAGGCAAGCACTTAGCCTCTGCATCACATAGGGAATTAAGTTTTATATGTAATCTTTGTTCTTTGCAGAACTATGAGGTTTATTATTGAATATTACAGGCTTGGCAGTCTACTAACGAAAAAACTGGGAGTATCAGCATCTGAGGAGTATGAGTTACCATGGCACCCTCCTACCTGTCCCCAAGATAAGGCTTCCGCCGCATTCACACAAAAGAAATCTCAGAAGTAATCAATATAATTAAATGATATTGAATATTAGAAATTAATAAATTTTGTACTATTATTGGTTAGCTTGGTATTAGCAAGTTACTACTTTTCGTCCATATGTTTTTGTTGTAAAGACTTTCGGAAAAGTATATAATAGACCTGAAAGGATTTATTACATATTCCATTCTAATCATATATAAGATATCTGCTGGTAAACAAACATATTACCATTGTTCTTTGCCCAGAGAGTGTTTAAGTAGTACTAATGCAGTGCCTATTTTTACAGCCAAAGTGTAGTTTGCGAACATTACTATGTTTCATTTTGACGCTCTTAGTGAAATACAGTTATTTAACTAGTTTTGGATAAACTATCAAGTCTTACAGTTTCTTTAAACCAGTTTATAACTATTAAGTTGTTGTCCGTTAACGACTAGCTCGTCGACTCTTTCTAGCGAGATTGAATAACATATGTCTCATCGCAAGTTTTACAATGCGGTGCATGTGTCTTGTGTAGTACCACACAAAATTTACAATGCGTCATCTATTATTTTATTATGAATTATGTTTGTATTTTCTGCATTTCTTAATAATTTTGTCATAATAAGCGATTTGTGTCAAATAGTACGTAAAACTATTCACTATATGCTTTTACAGAAATCAGTTAGTAGGGGAGGTTGTAAAATCTGACTACATAAAGCAGAAATTACTTGAATATGTTGGCGATGGCGATGTGAATTTAGTAAAGCACATGCAGGATGCGGAAATAGGTCAAAGGATATATGCAGCTATACAAAAGGTAAGAATGTTTGTCATTTAAAGTTGTCGGACATAATCATTAAAAACCAATGAAAAATATAGTAATAAATACACATGGTAACGGGTAATGAGGTGACTACCCCTACGGATTTTAGGATTATTAAGAGAGTAATGCATTGCACTCGTCGCTACGACTCTTATTTTTGACGAAGCGATGAGAGGAGTAAAATGATTACTTAATGGTTACGATATGCCTAATCGTAACTGTGTGGCGTGTTATTAGGATCATACATACTGCCTTATGGTATGCTTGTTGCAAGAAAAAATAAGTTGTTAAGTCGTTACCCCTCTTATTTCCTTAGCTACAGGATCTTTCAAACCGAAACTCTAGTGTTTGAACAATATTGTTTCTGAATTGGTCACAGTTTTTCATCTTTTGCCGTTAACAAAACCAGATCCTCTCTTTTTCGGCAGACGTAAAAATTAACAACTTGATCGTTATGTAAGTCTCATTATGCAGTAGAATAAAAGAAACATATTTTTAATAAATTTTTTTAACAGAAATTGGCGCCAAAATGGATTCTGTACACCCTTTCTTCGTTATATTGGAGAACTCGAGGTAACAATGGGAACGCTTTGCATTGTTTGCTAACAGCAAACAAAACTGTTCCATCTCGGTATAAGGACATAGTTTTGGTCTCTTATGCCTCCATTTGCTTAGAGATGGGATACTTTGATGAAGCTCTCTCAGCTGCTGAGGAAGCCTTTCGGATCAGTTTATATGAGGTGAGCAGGATTTTTTTTTCTCTCGTGGCATTTGATGCGTGCTGAAATTAAATAATTTCTTATTGTAATGAAATTACCATATCTGTCATGTTCTTTGTATTCTGTGATAATCCAATAAACTTGTAGACTATCAAATGTTCACATGCATTTATAGTAATAAAAAATGTACAAAGAATGTTTTTATTTTAAATGACAAAGCGACGAGACTAGTAGGGCGTTCGCCTGTTGGTTAGTGACAAGGCCGCCTATAACAATGTGGCGTAAGTAAGAAATACATGTACTGAATGAACAACATGGTATCCATGGTCATGAGATACAAGTAGCTATCACGTTACTCTTGTAATTTCCCTAGACACTTCGCTTTTCAAATCAACGAAGAGAACGAGAACGAGAAGAAATGGGTACCGTGCTGGAATATAACCCTTCCATTATTCTCTGTGGATCTACCACTAGTTAAATCAGTAAATAAATGTATGAACATTCATTTATGAAAGGTTAATTGTATTAATTTCAGCCGGCCACGAATTTCATTTTGGCGGAATTAAACATGCTGAAAAAGCATCGGAACACGCACATGTTTCACCTCAAGCAAGTGGTACGTGTCGACAAGGAATTCTTAGGTGGTATAGCGAAGAACTTGCTATATGGCTGGGCTTGTATATTGAAGCAAGTCAATGCTTTGACTGAAATGGGTGAGGTTGTTTTTTTTCATGATCACCATTGTTTCATTTTTCTATTGTCCATTTCTGAACATAGGCCCCTTCAATTAATTTTAACTGACTATTTTTTAAATGTTATTTACTAATTTTGTTAGGATTGTTAACAATAAATAATAGTAAATAATTTACTGGAGGTATGTTTCCGGTAGATTTGACTGTCTAGGTAATTATTTCTGTTACCAAATAGTACTATGATAACATTACTGTGTCCACATTTGTGGGACACTCGTTGGAAAGTGAAATGATTTCGGTAAATAGAAAGAATATCCCGTGTCTCAAGGTAAAGAGCCCAATGTGATACAGTTTGTAATATCCTTACTAGCGCCACAACGCTTAAACACTTGCATTTCTCGTTGCTTCGAAGAACAAAAAATTACCCCGGTTTGTTTAATTTGGTTTCAGATTACGATAGAAGCGATGTTTGCACACATATAGAGCCAGGGGTGAGTATGGTGTGTGAAAAGGATGGAACTAACTGTCACATGACGAATGTCAAGTGTTCTAATAATAAGGACAAAGGTAAATAAATTATAGAGAACCTTTAAATGTCACAACTCATGTTGCACAATACATATTGTTATTTAATAATTTGTCTAGGCATTTCAAAGCCTATCTGCAGAAGTGTATAAACATTACTGGTATGGGCGCGGGGATAATAAAACTTGCAACGTATAATATCGACTCCATTTACTATCAGAAGAATGTACTGCTCATTTTGATAAAAAAAAATATTTTGGAACTTTTATTAATTGTAATATATAAAAAAAATGTAATATTGAAATTGTTTTTGTTTGAAGTTTGATGAATCTCTTCCAATTATAGTTTTGGGAGAGGTAGCCACAATTAGATTTTTTGTACGTAATAAAACAACATTTTTAACAGTTTATTATTTTCTGAGTACATGTTTCTTTAAAATTGATTAAAAATTTAATATTTTGTAATTACAGTGGACACCAGCAAAATAGTGCGTTTATTAGAGCTAAAAGACGAGAGTATACAGAAATCACAAGTTGACAATATGGACGAGGGTATATTTGATCTGTTTCTAGCAAACATGCCGAAGGAGCGCGGAGACTTTCTGGGCCACCAACTGAACTTCGAAAGTATGATGTTTACTATAACCAATTCACTCAAAGGATGCGGTCCTATAGGATGTCGTAGTAAGTTTTTAATACTAAATTAACTAATTTGATCTACCTTTGCATTAACAGAAATAACAGTATAGTATGTATAGTAATAAACAAAAAGTATTCATTACAGTATTAAATCATTTTTTTTCGACAAAACAACAAGACGAGCATGACGTACGTATCATTGTAATAAGTAAGTTATATGTCAATACATAACATCAAGGCTCGTGTTAGGATGGTATACACTTCACAACAACATGCCCGACATTTTGAAACATACGATGACAAGCAATATTACACCAATAACATAATGAACTATAACATCCTCAAAATACATATTTTTTTTATTTCCAGATTTACAAGCGGAAGATCTGTCTCTGAAAGAGGAAGACTGTGGCTACCATCATTTACAACTGGGCTACTGGTTGCACATTGTTTGCTTTAAGCAACCTTTTGCAGATACTAACTTACGGTAAGAATATTTGCTTTATTCAGACTTTAGTAATATTTGAAAACACTTTTACATCTAACTATATTTTTACGATATTACTAGAAGCAAAGCAGTATAATATCTCTGTTAGCCAGTTGTACGCGCTATATCTCTTGGGGCAAAAAAATGTATTGTTACGTTCATTCGTTAATGTCGCGTCACTAGTCGATAGTTTTATCGTGGGTAGTACGACACTACGTCGCACCCCC
>DWLS01003105.1:0-16447 GCA_018246255.1 Pachliopta kotzebuea | reverse complement strand
ACAGAATTGAAAATAGCGTGCACAGTGTCCTGAAGGACCTGCGATTGCGGAGTGGCAGCCATTTAAGCTGTGTTCGACATGATGAGATGTGGTCGTACTTACGTACGCCGAAGATGAAACGAATGCAATTGTTTTGAAGGCGATCCATAATAATATCAACAATATTGATTTGTATCTTCCTTCAGTGATAGTTAATCACTATTTTTTGTAATTGTCTAGGCAGGTACCCTTAGGTACTGTCGCGACGTTCTTAATACATGCTCATGTTTAATTGGGGACAAGTTTTCCAGAATCTCTTACATATGGAAACACCTCATTTCTCAGTACATACAAACATTGTGGACCGACTTAGTTATTCATCAAGAGCTTATTCGTTATTTAATTGTTTTTATCTGATATTCTTGTTTATAAAAACTATTTGAAATTCATTAGGGCATAGATAAGTAAATTGCACAGTCCTATTAATATTTCTAATGTTAACACTTTGGGCCTTTTATCACATGCAGAAAATCAATGCAATTTATCCATCACATTAGTCAAGTTGATGTCACATGTCCTCGAAAGCTGTTAATCATGGATATGTTACTTTGCCCATGTATTCCATACGAAGGTCAAACTTAGTGAGCATCACGCCTCTTTGCGTACAGTTTGGACTCAGTTTCCGGATTCTGGATGATATCAAAATCAATATACTATTATTTTGTAAAAATTTTAATACTTGTAATTGGTATAGGTACAGTTAGCGACCTCGGTACAGTCAGCGCCGGTACCCGCGGTTCCTGTGGTGCACGCCACGACCACTGTACCCATACAACAACAACAACAGCAGCAGCAACAACAGCAGCCGCAGCAACAACAGCAGCAGCAGCCGCAACAAACCCAGCAACCTGCGCAAGCGCTGCTGCCGCGTAGGGGACTCTCACTTACGGTGTGTATTGAAACAAATTGTTTAAAACGATTACTAGGTAGTTAACAACCACAATGCCACCTGGCTTAAGTAGTGATATGGTCTGCGGCTCTAGCTTAAAAATAGTATAATCTCTCTTTTTCTGAAGACTCTCCTCTCTTTCTCACTCACACGTGTTATATTTATTTAAAAACTTTATTTGCACACATAGAGGTACAAAAAGGCGGACTTAATGCCAAAAGGCATTCTCTCCCATTCTACCATAGGGTTGAGCAGATAAATTAGACAAAGGAGTAGTTCCTCGTTAAAAACTAACATAAGAGTTAATACATATTTGTATAGTTAATAAACATGTTATTCTATTATAAATGTAAAAAAAAACCCTCGAAAAAACAGAAAATAATTTTCAAAAGTTGCTTTATTTACTATTAATGAGATGAAATAATTAATGTAGTTAATAACTTTATTCTAATTTTTTAAAATTAAAACCAAAAAACGTTAATAGTAGTAGCATAGTTACTAAGAAATGTATTTTAATGTATACCACCATTTTTAGAGTGATAAGACCATCCTGGAATACTTTCTTACCTACTTCCAATTCGCATGGTGATAAGTAGCTATGAGGCTTATAGTGAAGTGGACTCTCTTATGATTCTTCTTCTCTGATATGTTGTGACAGCCGGAAGACATAACGGTAGTTATAGAGACGGATTTATGCTTTATCATCTGAATTGTCGAAAATGTGAGCTTGGATTCGAATTAAGGACTTTCGTATAAATAGGCTATTGCTTAGCAACAGAAAACCTTAATTTGGTGTACGTTTTAAATTTGAATTTATGTTGCAGCGGGAACAAATGCTGGAGGCGCAGGATATGTTCCGCAACGCGAACCGCGTTACGCGCCCCGAGAAGGCGCTTATACTGGGTTTCATGGCCGGCTCCAGGGGTAAGTACATCAGGGGTACATCTTTAATCGTCATCCTGTTATTAATACTGAAAGTTTAGTCCTGAGTTCAACCAGATGACACTTCCACAGCCATTTCAAATCCTCTCTTTATTACCTAATTCGCAGGATTAAAATTAAGAATATATAAATAAAAATCATACCGGTGTTACCAGTGACGTTTAGACTAATGTCATGACATCGAAAAGTATTTATTTAAAACTTTATTAACACCAGATTTACCAGACCAGTCAAATTGACTGGTCCCTCAAGTTTAATTTAAAATTATTTCCGCGTATTTTCTTTCTGTAATGATATGACTTTTGTTGCTTTAACTAAAAAAATATTTTTTTGGACAGTTTAACTTGAGCCATCGGGTGGAAGTGTTTTTAAAAACTACATGCTTGTGACTGCTGCCCCAAGCTATGAGATGTGAAGTTAATAAAAACTGAGAGAGAACTGACTTTATTTAGTAATACAAGCTTCTTATATACTAAGGGCATACAAAGGCTCCTTATAGCTAGTTTATCAACAACATGTGGTTAATGGATCTGTTATCGAGTGGTAACAGATTTATGTTTTAGTTTATCCGTAAGTGTTTCCCTTGTTTTTTGTTGGCCTTCCTCTTATGGCAACATAACTGGACTTAATATAATTTTAAGTCTTAATATATTAGGGTTTGGTTGAAATAGGTATAGTTAAACAGCTGGTAAATCTAGTGTTAAAACATCATATACCTAAAAATAGTGTCCAATAGGCAGATTTAATGTCTACGGGAATTCATTGTCCGTCAACCTAGGAGGTGATGAATTTAAATACTTTTCCTATGTGGCTGGATTTAGCAAATGTTCTAAATGTTGTTATATCTGCTTCTTATAAGAGAATAAGAAGAATCATGTCCTTTTCTTTCTACTTTAAGAATACCTCTGTGCACTCATGTAACTCCTCAAGTCTTATACTCTACTTAGGCTACTCTTATTTGGATAATACATTCACGTCCATAATATAACTAAGAATAGATTTTACTTGGTACTTTAACCCGTATGTCTGTTCCAGAAAATCCTTGCCCGAACCTTGGTAACATCGTGACGATAAAACTGTCGGAGAACATAGAGAACGTGCTGCAGTCGGACGACACCTACCTAACGATGCTGTCGGAGATGCACTTCCAGATGAACTACAACAACGGGCAGTGGACGCGCCTCAAGAAATTCCGACACATCGACGGTGTACTCCCGCAGAAGATACCGCTCGGCTCGACTGTTGTATCATCGAACAACCAGCAGCCCATCGTCTCCCTCGCCAACCAGAGCTAAGATCGGGCACAAAGCCTTATCATTCCAGTTCTGTTCCTATTATGGAGATTCATGTCATGTATAAATCAGACAAGGATTGTTTTGGCCCGGAACTCCTTGAGAAAGAATTATATTCACTGACTGCGCCGTTGAGTAGCATTGTAAATCTGCCGCTATAACATCATCGCTGTATTCTTGATGTCACCATATTTTGGATAACAGAGCATCCTGGTTGACTTGCCACATTGGCATATAAGTAAAAGATAAATAAATAATATATTTTTTGGAATAGACAATATTCCGCTAGCAACGTTGCTACTATATAAGTTTTGAAACTGAAGCTTCCAAAAGTTTTGTTTGGGACAGCTTTTTTTATTTGTACTGAAAAACATGTTTTATTGATTGGAGTTTAGTAAAGTTAAAAAAATGCAGACCAAGTACCATTAGGTGAAAGCCTTGCTCGCTTCGGAAAATTAAGAGCGAGCAGAACAATGGGGGTAACACCACTAAATTGTACTCGTTGCCTTAAGGCACAAGATGCTCTATGAGCTCACTGTCTGAGTAGATCTTCAAACCACGATACTGCGGCAGATATCAGACTACGTCGCAAGATTACGATCTGATACATGTAAACGTTATGTTTGACAAGGTCATTTTCATTTCTACTTTGAGCCCAAGATAATTACTCCAAGTTATGTTGAACTTCTACAAGAACTATTTTTAACAGTTTCTTTTACTCTTATTTTGCTTCTATTTGCTAATTTAAGTTAATATATTTAACATTAGTATTTTTTTCTACATACAATATAACAGATGAATATAGATATAACAATAGACAGGAAGTGACCGAACTGAGAAGGAAATATAATATATCAGCTTGTTACAAATTGTACATAACTAATGGTGCTTTGGGTATTTCTGTCAAATCCTTTGACTGGAATAGTTGTTTATAGTCAATTGTTGATACATGTCACTTCTGTCTGATGCGACATTGACAGAATCTTAAGAGAAACCATTAAGAATAGAAAAGAAGGAATGCTACTTTATACGCTGCCTCTGTTGTTAATTATAATATTTTTATCTGCGACTCAAAGAATGCGGAAGCGAGATTTTGTCAGGAGACATTTTCTTATATAGGAAAAAAAATGTATATTTTTAGTTTAGTGTCAGTGGCGGACTAAGGCTTGAATTGGGCTTGGGGCAACATTGTAATTTCGTGTCTATTTTAATCATCATCATCAGCCGATTATCGTCCACTGCTGGAGGACTCATCCAATAGAGGGTGTTAAATTTATTTATTTATTCTGAAAACCAACAGCATAGACAATATAAAATAGTTTCTATAAATATATTAAAAGGTTTCCATACATAACTTAATATGTTGGTAAGCGCAGATAAAATAAATTTTTATGGTAATCATCGTCAGAGGATAAGCGTTAACTGGATGACAAAAGCCTGTCCCAATAAGGAGGGGGTTTAGGTCATCTTCCTCCACGCTTGCCCAATGCGAGGCGGTGAGGAGCCAGAGCCTCGTTTGTCGATTAGCAGAGTGCTCTGCGAGTAGGTGAGGTATTACGTGGGATCCCTTACACCCCTCTAATTTTTTATAATACATACATTTTTGGGTCTCAAATATTACGAGCCCTAAGCACGTACTTAGGTTGTCTAGGCCTTAGCCCGCCGTTGTTTAGCGCCCGCGTCTTAGTTTTAGTCGGTGAGTGGGGAGTTTTGGCGTTTGATCTCACTCGGGGTTTAATTTTTTTCCTTTTAGCTATTTTCATTTCCCATTTGTGTTTTTACAGTGCCAAAATCAGTTAATGCGTTATCCGACGTTCGCCTGGTCCCGCGAGCTGGTACTCTGTTCATGTAGTTAGGTGACGCGTGTAAACTTATGCCTGAAGAGCCTTCGTAACGTACGTTAGTTATACTAGTTGTATCTATTATCAAATTTAACCTGGTTCCAATTCAAATTCCGGCGAGCTCACCAGGCTCGGCTGGAGCAGAACAATATTATCATACGTCATCATCATCAGCCGATAGAATGCTGGACACAAGCCTTCACTAATAATGCGGCGAATTATTCCGGTTTGAAGGGTGCTGTGTGCTAGTGAAATTACTGCGGTAACGAGACATAATACCTTATATCTAGATGCCATTTTAACCAGCGCCGTGTTGTTATGGGCAGGTGTATAAATTACCATCAGGTGAAAGTCATGCTTGACTCGTCGATGTTAGGTATCCGGAGGCGTATCAGATGTAATTAAGGTTATTCTTCCATTTGTGATAATCATGATTGTATATCAATAGGAGTTTGAATTGGAACCGTGTAATAATATAAGGAAATTGGTGATGTTCGTAAGTATACCGAATTTTGTGTGAATCTAGTTAAATATACGAAAATCGTTATAAACAATTATTCGTTTCGGTTACTATTGTCGAATCGAAACTTATCGACGATATTTATTACGATTCTTATTACTGTTTACTTCCCTTGCGTAATTACGAGTGGACCGTCCGGACTTTACAAAGGCGGGGATAATAAACCTTTTAAATACATTAAACTAAATAAAAACATAATATTACTAAAGTATATTAAAGTGTAGATTAAGTTAAAAAATGTGATCAATGTGCGGAAAAGGTTCAATACCCCTGCCCCATAACTACCAAAACGAAGAGTTGTAAATGTATCATTTACAATTAAACAGACCAATTCAATTAAAAAAAAAATGAGGTTTAATATCAATAGTAAATTATTATTTTTTTTACATCAGCCGAATGTCTTCCGGCTTTGTCTTTAGTAAAAAATAATATGCAAAAAGTTTTTACTCAATTCAACTGTCACGTTTGTAGTGGCGCCAAAATAGTTTATTTGAATTATATTATAATTATTATATTTTAAAACGGCGCCATTGACGCAGAGAATGAAGTACATCTTTTTTTCTTTTTGTAAATTTTTGCCGCGAAAACATTAAATAGATGGCGCGTTTGAAGAATTGGTTTAATAGAGACGCAGCCGTAACGATATCTGTAAATATGTTGTTGTTGATGAAGAAGATAAATATTTTTACGTTTGTGTAATTTTTTCTTTACTAACCGAGTGATATGGCTTTTTTTTTAAATAATTGTTATCGCATTTTAAGCCTTGGTAATAATACGCTGGTGATTACAATATTCAGTTACGGTTACTCGATTCGAGTGCGAATGAATCGATAGGAAAAAGTTTTTTTTAGTAATGATACAATGAAATGGGAGAAGATATTACGCAGAGATTAAATGGCCCTAATTCTGTTATAAGAGTAGGCGAGGTTTGTTTAATTCTTGTTTAACAATTTGAATTACTCATCCAACATATTCGTGCTCATCTCAGTAACCGTTTCTCCAATATTAGTTGTATGGAGAATTATGCTTTTTAAAATCCACCTCGGCAAGCGAGCGACGTTGTCTATATTCTAGTAATTTACATTAGGTTTTACGTTTGTTGTACGATGTTTTTTTATAGATATTTAACATTCACAGTGTATATAGTAGATAGTACAAAAATATTAAAACGAAAAAAATACAAAATATATTTAGTTATTTCATTGCTGCGGTCCAAACTGTCTTTTTTTATTATTTATTTATTTACACTTTATTTGTATAATAACAACAAAAGGAAAAACATTATGTACAAGAGAGACACAATAAACAAAAAGGTGGACATAATGCCACAAGGGATTTTCTTACACTCAACCTTTCATATTGTGAAGAGAAGAGAAAAAAATACAAGTAGGTGCCATACAAAAAAAATCAATTAAAATTACAAATAAACTACATAAGAATCCTATATATTCTATACAGTACAAATATACATATATGTATTTAAACTTACATAAACATAAATATACATAGAAGAGAAAACAAAAAACAGTCAACCCTTTCATAATGTGAAGAGAAGAAAAAAAAAATATTTTTTTTATTACCATAATAACAAGGTAGAAAGACAAATGTTTTATACGTAATGCCTAAAGTGCATAAAAAATTAAAGAATGGTGTTGATAAAAAGTTTTTTAAGATACTAATCAAACCCAATACTGTTTTCTTTGGCGAAAAGAAATAAATAAAATAATAAAGGTAAATGCTGAATATTTTAAAATCCTGAATGTTTTTTTTCGACAAAACGATAATACTTACGAGACGTTTATCTGATGGTAAGTGGTAAACCCGCCTATAACATAACACTGGTTCAGATGGTATACATTACACTAGATTGCTGTCTATAATTCCCACCTCTTCCTCCGTCCCCAAATCCTCTTCCCTCTCTTCTCTCCTCTCCCTTATATTATATAATTTATATATATATATACTTTTCAGCTCGCGGAGTCCGGATCCGCGAGCGCAGGGTCCGATGAAGCTTTCACGGCCATAATGGTGGCCGAAAGCATTGACATCATTCGAAAAAAAAAGTCTATAATTTTTCTTCCTGCTTTTCTTCCCCTTTACAGTTCTATATCTATTCTTAGTATCTGAATACTATAACCTAAAGTAACATGCATTTATTGTAATAATGTATGATGATCTCAATTTATTACGTGATTATTGTGACGGATGCTTTGAAATATTTTCTAGAAGAGCATCCTTCGTTAAATCGGTTTTGCACCCACTAAAAGCTTTTAGTTAAGATCTACATCACTGAAAGAAGCCGTGAAAGAAGAAAGAAACTGTTTATTTCAAGATTTAGTACATACTTCTTCTTTCTCCTGCCCTGGTCCCACTTTATGTAGGGTCGGCACAACATGTTCTTCTCTTCCAGTCTCGATCATATTTAGTACATACTTAAGGAACAAAAATAATAGGAATACAAAGTAAAACATTTACAAAAAGTGTAACTATCGTAAGTACCTTATTCACAAATAGGCCCTAACTCAGATTAATGCTGCGACGCCGTGTTCTCGCCAGCGCAGACCACGTCCAGTAGGAGACTCCTCAGGTTCTATTCTGGTAAGACTCGTCGAAACAGCTTCTAAACAGACCTTGTATCCTCGTGTAGAGAACAATTTCTCTATAACCCTTCACCGAGAAGTCGTCAGAGTAAATAACATTGGAAATCATTGTTCAGTGAACTTGAACCTGTTCTTTAATATATTTGTAAATGCCAATGAAAATCCTTTCGCGTTGTATTCAGCTGTTGAAGTCCACTGCTGAACATAAATCTCTGTAGTATTTGCTGTATACCTCAAGTTAAGAACTGTTGCTCTTTCTTTGTAATTCTAAGACCGACGTTTTTATAATATTGGTGATGGTTTTTTTTATTCGGATGATGTCGATGCTTTTGGCCACTATTATGGCGAAAGCTTTATCGGACCCTGCGCTCGCGGATCCGGACTCCGCGAGCTGAAAGTATATATATATATAATATAAGGGAGAGGAGAGAAAAGAGGGAAGAGGATTTGGGGACGGAGGAAGAGGTGGGAAGAAAAAGGGGGAGATGATAAAATAGATACTTATATATATAAACTGTACCTTAACCTAAATCCGTACTTGGGGTACGAAAACGAGTCGCGGTGGCGCGGGCTACGCGGTCGTCGGAGGGGGGCGTGGGCCCGCCCTCTGACCACCGTTGCCTGTGTCGTAGACTGTGGACGGTGAGGACCTAACCTGGTGATGGTAATGTTCTACCTGCCATACGAGAAGTTTTTGGTGTGAAACTATATTCTTATATATATACCGGTGGTTTGACTTTTTGAGATACAGTCTAGTTGAAAGCAAACATTAAGTTTCCGTCTATGGAACTACAGCTATTGATATTACCGGGGTAATGAGAGTATCTTAGGATAACGAGCGCAATATGATGCAGTATTTCTTAACTAGCACCACGTATTTAACTTCCAATGATATCTCGAAAGAAGCGACGCTAAAAAATGAGAGAGCGGTGGTAATAAATAAAAAACGTTTATGTATTTTTTAAATCTTTATTCAACATCATTGTAATAGAACTTACAGTAATTAACAATTGTTTAACGGGGGGCCACAGGGCTATTTATGGGGCTGAACAACTAACTCTATCGGATTATATTAGAAAAACTTTGAACGTTAACTAACTTATTAAAGTAATTCAGAGCAGACGCATTGCGAACAAAAAAGACAATATTAAGAAACATTTATTTTCAATATTGGATACATAAACGTGTACTTCAATAAGTTTAAGTTCTCTATGTAATGTAAAAAACTGAAAAATATAAGCAATGTAATAAATATATAAAAAACTATAAGAGCTTATTCGCCTAAACCATTAATGACTGCAGCGACTGCTTCCTAAGTATACAAGTTAAGTAACGTTCAAACACCTTAAGGATCGGAAACAATGGTAGCACGAGAATCGATTTTACATGTAATCTATTTCTAAGTTATAATAAACATGTAAAGGATACTTAAAAAGTGATAAAGTTATAAATACCTAGCCGATATAGACTAAGCGCTAACAAGAGACGAATTTAGTCAAACTAACGAGACAGGACTAGACGGGAAGCTTGCGACTACACGATTATTATTTCACTTAAAATAATTAGAACTTTAACTTTATAAGTAATAATTTTTTATATATTAATACTGACAAAATTTTCATCATTATCTGATGGCTAGGTGTCCACTGCTGGACGTGGGCTCTTCGCGACGATCGTATTATGTTAAATTAAAGTTACGTATCGTTTTAAATTATTTACATACAAATTTGTATACGTTTAAGCAAATAATTGAATATGTTAATGTTGCCGCAAGCTCACTATAATTTATTAATATGTATTATGATGGATACTATCTAGCATCACTATTTCCGATTTATGCGTAAGGCAGTGCAATGTGGTAATGTGGTCGGCCACAACATCTTCAGGAGATGCCGATGGAAATAATTCCAACAGACAAGGCCGCCTATTTTAATCACACTCAGCTCGCAATAAATATAATAAATGTATAAAGCTATCGGTGATTTGTAAATCATCTACATAATGTATATTCATTAAAAAGTATTTATGTTTTTCATCGACCATTGAACTCTTAACAAGAAACATAAACACAACAAACAGGACTAATTTCTTTACTGGTTATTGATAAAGCAATCAATAATAAATTAAAGACAGAATTTTACCAAACAAACCAAATAATCATTGTGGTCCTCAAACATTTGTATAGTTGATTTTAACTCGCAATATTTGTTGTACATTTGTTTAACCGTTACAGTTACAGTTAAACATGTATTGTACATAACAATAACGTTTGTTTTCGTCTGTCTCATATTTAATAAAGACCAATATCGGTCCCTCTAACAATTTACAAGTTAAATTGACATTATTAATTGATACTCACGTCGGTTACTTCTAAGTAAACGGTATTTGCGTATCTAACTTTACTATAAAAATATAACGTCTCTACGGGGTCACAAATCACAGAGTTTAAGTATTTATTGAACTATTCGTGTTACCGTCGAAAGGTTAATAGTGAAAATTAGCTTAAAATCAGCTTAACCATTTTAATCTTTGCCAATTATCTGACAATAAGTTAAACAGTTGTAATTTGTGAGTTAAAAAAGCATCTAAAGTAACGCGGCTACAGTTATGTATGTTAGGCGCGATTATTAACGTAATATTAAAAAAAATTATTGTCACTATATAATAATTCACTAGAGTACATACACGTAACACATCTCACGATACTTAATTGACGAATCACTTTGCTTTTTTATATAACGTCAAGAAATAGCCATGTTTACACAAACAGGAAGTTCTCCTAATGGCGATACGCAAAGCACCATAATGCGCTTATCGCCTTGAGATTAAAGTTATTAATTTTCGTTACCCCAGTAATTTAACAAGCATACAACAACCTTAAACCGGAACACAGTAATGTCTGTACTGTACTGTACTGTTTATCGGCTGTAGAAACTGCGGTGGTATCTACCTAGACAGCGGTGCAAAATTCATTATAATTTATTAGTTTCTTGGGCCAGATTTCAATTTGAACGTATCTTTATAAATTTCGGTTATGAATGTAGTAGATTTTTTAATCAATCAATGACATAATTATACTAAAACCATAGTTTTGCGGACAATTGAATTAATGTCAAATGAATAAGTAGCCTGCGTTATTTTTCCACAGCACGGAGTAGGGACTTTCTCCCGAAAAGTGTCACCGCACTGGCCAAGAGTTTGTCTTGGGGATGACACATGTCTACGAATGAGATCATTCTTCTTACAAGTCACTTCTTTCACGTTTTCCTTCAGCTCAAACTAACAGGGGATCGAATCCGCGCCTCTCTCAGACGTATATCGCTTTTCAGATGAAATTATCACGGCTTTGAATATAGTAATGATCACGACACAAACTTTAATATTGTCTGTAATCATTTAAACAGAAACATTTATTAAATGAATTTAGCCAAAGTACTAATAGACGAACACACATTAAACAGTTAACATCTATATAATGTAAAATATAAACAAACATCTATTTTATACAGGTTTAAGATTAATTTTCAATAGTTTATGTATTAGTACAATGTAAGACTGAAGCTATCAATACATCCTTGCCTATACTATGTATATATGGTATATTTATTGCGTTACAACACCACGATAAACTCTAAGAAATGAATAAACAATTATTAGTAGAAAATCTAATACGTTGTATAAAAAAAATATTTAAAACATGCGAAGATAAAATAGATTACATTTAGGAAGAAGATCGAGGTAGGAAATGATCAATGGTATTACTATACTACCGTATTATAGTCGGGATATCACTATATACACAACAAAACTATTAAAAAAATACTACAACTAATAATAATAGAAAAAACTATACTAATTTAATGTTTTATATTAAATAATAGATGTTTTTATAAGTTAATGTTTATATTTAAAGGTTATGTCGTCAAGTTTTAATTTAAATGTTAACCAGAACTAATATTCCTTTATTATATAATGTATTATGTAAGAGCTGAATAAAATTTTCACTACATGTTGTATGTTGCTATTAAATTCACTAATGAATTATTTTTTTCTAATCTTTTTATTACTATTTCCTATTTAAAACAGTTAGAAATTTATGTTTGTATCAAATTTAATTCGTAAATATCTCGATGTTCTTCGCATTGAAACCTTTTCATACGTATAGAAAAAAATATTTAATCAAACATTTGTGCTTGTTTATGTAAGAATATATTATTAAAGATTATTGCGAATGGAAAAATAAATAAAATTAAGTAAAATCGTTAATTTCCATAATATTACTATATCTAAAATATAGTTTAACTATATTGAATATGGTATACCAAATTTCTTTGTTAAATGGAAAACTTTTATATAAATTCACTATATGGAAGTAAATTAAGCGTATTATTTCATATTACTCGCAAGATCGCTAAATATACTGTTTAGTATGTATTTATGAATATATTTATCTTTGACTAGGTGCCTTTAATTATAAACTAAATAATTTCAATAAAAACCTATATAAATGTTAACATCGATGTACTGGAAATCATAAGACTGATTATTAAAGGACCAAATCTACATCTAAGTTACAATTTAGTTCGTCTGCCTACTTTATCACCCTATTGTTCAACGACGGAAGATGTTAGACACGAAACCTAATTTCCTGCGCTTATTGAATCACTATAAAGAGAAGATAACAAATAAACCTATCTAATTATCTACTTAATAAGCTAAGCAATAAACAATTTGTAAAATTAATAATTTAAAATTTTCTCACTTAAACTTGACGGTGACGTTTAAGGGAGCGTTTGGTTAAGACTTGAAGTTACACACCGAAAGCTACGCACGCATATTTGAACTTTTGCCGAAACAGTTAAATCTGTTCGTTAACTTAACATCTACAGCGTTTAAACACCAACTTCGAAAGTGATTTGATCTATTAAGTTATATATCACTCGTGTCACTTCCGAGCGGAGCGAAGACGGAATGAACAACGATTAGTAATAGGACTCGCAGTCGGGCTGGTGGAAGTTACCGAACACGTTCAGCTCGTACAGGCTGGCCAGGGTTATGAACAGCAAGTACCATATCATCAGCACCACGCCGTACTTGCGGTCCAACTTCCAGCCGTTCGCGTGAGTCGCCACCACCAGGAAGATCACCGTCGAGAACAGGGACAGCGTGGAGTAGATTAAACCTGGATGGAATTAGTTTAACAGTTATGAATGCTGTTCTTAGTATTAAAATGTAGTCAAACAATAGTATTACAAGTAAACAAAAGAATATTTAGTAATAATCATCATCAACCGCCTGAGCAGTCCATTACTCGACATAGCAAAACTTATGTTTAAATTTTATCGTTAAACTTTTCAATTTCACCAATCAAACCATTTCACATTTTTACTACAAATAAAATCAGCACTAGTAACAGTCACGATTGGACTACTGACCTTTGCTGATGACGTTGACGTGGCTGCCGGGTTGGATGATCGCGGTCTGGATGAACCAGGGCAATCCCAGGCACACCAGGATGTCGAACACATTGGATCCCACCGCGTTGGAGACGGCCATGTCGCCGTACCTTTAGGATAAATAAATTACATTAATCATACTAATAGCGATGAACCGAATCTTCACTTTCGCAGCGTAATTTAGGATGTATATACCGCATCACATTACTATCATTGTTAAAATTTAACCATTAACAGAAATAACCTCATATTTTAAAATAAAACAGGCTACTGATTGACCACGACATACACTAACGGTGAATGGAGATGTTGTCTCCGTAAAGAGCTCCGATCAAGAAAAAGATTATTTATTCTTTTCTAAAAGACTTCTTCGTATATAGACAGAAACTATGGCACCGGTTAGCACTTACTCTATTTAGTACACAAATATGAATATTAACGAAAGAATTGATGAAAAGGAACAAAGATTTAGTCATTAAGAGAGGAGGCGAGTGGTAATTTAAGATTCCTCCGGGCACTAACTTTGGTTTGGTAAAATAAACTGAAAGATTGGAGAATAGGATTTGAAGAGGATTCTGATATTATATATATTTTTATGTACTTACCCTTCCTTGATAACAGCGAGGGAGGAAAGCGCATCCGGTACGGACACCCCGGCAGCCACGAAAGTCAGGCCCATCACCGTATCAGGGATGCCCAGGGTGTAGCCTGTCAGGTGCAATTACAATAGAACATACATTAACGGTAGACCGTGGATCATATATAATAAGGTTAAATGATATAAAAATAGTAAAGAGAATAATAAATGTAAAAGAAAAACAAGACAAGTTTGTAGCCAATTGTGTCGAAAAAATTAACTTCGACTAACTCACCGATAATGGTGATCATCCAGACCATAAAGTAGGAATAGAAGCTGATCCAAAGCATGGAAATGATGAAGGTGATGGGGTACCAGCGGCCGCGGCAGTCAGGCATCGTACGCCGGCATGACCAGTGGATCGGGTACGCCACGTACCAGCACGCTAGTTGTAGCTGGTCTGGAAGACATTGATTAAAAATTTATAACGAGATACATTTTTAAAGGTATTTTCGACTGTAATGATAATCTATAAACAATTATAATAAATAGAGATGATGAGCATCCCACAGATGAATTTAAATGGTGTACTATTGACCAAATCACCTAAATACCGAAAAACCTAAAATACGAAATAAAGTCGGTACAGCAGTTTGTTTACAATACCACAGATAAGTACATGACTTTTCATACCATAGAGATGAAGGTGAAAGAAGGAAAGGAGAAATAAAGAAGTAATTTGTACTTACTCGCTCCGACAGGTTTCACGAGCGGGTCTACGGCAGTCTCCGGATTGTACTCCTTGGCTTTGTAGTAAGCTGGCATGGCGGGCCCAGTTGGCTGCAGCGGTGATATTTTTTTTTAATAAAAAAAAGTTCAGCCTTCTTCTTCATCAGCCTATAGACGACCACCGTTGGACATGAGGCTCCCTCAATAGTGGCGAATTTGGACCGTCTCCTACCACGCTCGCCCAATGCGGGTTGGTTGGGAACCAGAGATTCGTTTGTTGATTAGCAGGCTGCACCATGAGCAGGTGAGCTTGGTTTGGATTCAGTGAGGCGTTGAGTAGGACCCTCTTTTCAAGTTTAGCATATATTAGATCTTAATTGCGCTTTGCAGGATATTGTGGTTGTGGACCATGGTTTGCAGAATATTTTAAGATACAAGAATAAAACTAGTGATAAATGGAATGGGATTGGATTGGACTTTACCTGTGGTGCCGGCTGTTGCTGGTTCTGTTGCGCCGGTTCCGCTGGTGGTGTCTGCGCTTGCGCACGCTGTGTTTGTTGCGTTGGCTGCTGCCAGGCCGGTTGAGCGGCTGCCGACTGAGACTGCGGGTAAGATAAAGACCAAAAAAAATTGAAGATAGTGGGTGCTACTGTATAAGAAAATTGATTTGAATGTAAAATGCTTAAAACAGAGACTTACCCCTTCATCCCAGGCCTGGTTGGGATCCCAGGTTTGGTTTGGGTCCCAGACAGGGACGGGTTCCGCGTTGTAAGCCGCGTTGTCATACGCACCGTCCGGGTTATACGCTGTAATTATGTATTTCATATTTATCATGGAGTGAATTCATTAACTGGCGATATCAGATAGAAAGATAGAGTTACTGATGAAAACCTTTCAGAAAAGTACGTCAGAGATGAAGACAGTTTTATTGACGATAGAGAAATATTTAGTAAACAACTGAAAAAGGTTATAATATGTAAAAGACCATGCTTAGGAATTCTTCTTCAGTTAATAGAAAAAATAGTTATAGCCATCTAACATAGATAGACGAAAGGAAAAATTCTTTTTAATAATCTTTGTTATGTTTTTTGCAATTTATGGCTCACCGGTAGGTTGCAAGGAGGTTTCTTTCGTTTGTCCGTCCATTTGTGTGTATTCTCCCTCAGCAGGCGCGCTTGGTGCAGGCGGCTGTCCACCCGAACTCCTGAATGATACATATTTATACCTTTTTTTCATTTAGTTCACCTATGAAATGCAAGAGCAACTATTAATACCAGAGTAACAAGTACTTGTCGATTAGATCTGAGCAATTTGGCGCTGCGTAAATACCCTAAAGAGCACATTATTATAATTTTTTTTTAAATACCAACACATTCTTCCAAACGGTACAGTGATTCTTTTACAGCAAAAGCAGTGAAACTCTGGAATGCTCTTCCTCATGATATCCGCGCCTGTCTCTCCTTACCTTACTTTAAGAAGAGAGTTAGACTATTATCTTCACCTCTAATTGCATATTTTATTTTTACCACTATGTATACTTGCTATATATGTTCCTTATACGT
>DWLS01003104.1:0-16447 GCA_018246255.1 Pachliopta kotzebuea | reverse complement strand
TGATTGATTGTTTGACTTATTTAACTAAAGTGATTCTTTTTAATTGTCGCGAATCATCTATCGCGCCGATATATATTATTTGATAATTTTCTGATGGCAAGTGGTTCCAGAGAATTGCAAACTGAACAGATGCCAACAGAAGAAACGAAGGTATAATATCATCAACCTATCGACGTCCACTGCTGGACGGGCTTCCCCCAATAGTGTGGGATTTAGGCCGTCTCCTACCACGCTGGCTTTATGCAAGCTGATGGGGTAGGTAAAACATATACGATTAGAATGAGATCTTTGGGGGAGTCCCATGTCCAGCAGTGGGCTTTTATCGGCTGATGATGATAATATGTAACATTTATGAACATGAGAAACCCTAATATATTTTGGAAAAGAATTCCGTGGCAGTTTAATATTTTTAATAAACGCTTTATCTTCACGGCGCGTTATAAAACGATTTCTTCATTAACTTCTTTTTTTTCTCATTAGCGAACTAAAACTGAAAAAAAAAATTATTATATAAGGCGTTTATTTAAAATTAGTATTTTTTTGTAGTGAAATTCAATATTGTACTCGTTAATCTGGCTGCGAGGGTAGCGAGGAGGTCATCGAGGTTTGTAGACTGTCTGGGTAATCTAATACTAAACACGTCATCTGTTTACGTTTCTTGATCAGCCGATAGACGTCCTCTGCTGGACATCAGCCTCTCCCAATAGTGAAGTAATTTGGGCTGTCTCCCATCACACTTAATACGGGTTGGTATGGAGCCAGAGCCTTGTTAGTTAGCAGGGTGCACCACGAGCAGGTGAGGTTAGCTTGGGCCCCGTGAATTGTGTGAGACCTTTTTGCGATTATCATTTTGTAAATCTATGGCTATGACTTGTGGTAGTTCTAGTCATTCTTACGTCTTACCAGACTAAGGTCATGATCTGCGAGAATATTCAGGGCTCGGGACCGTTTCCTATTACCCGGGCCTATCACGCAGCGAGTCTCACTCACAGGTCCTCATCGGCCTTCAAGGCTGAAATGAGTATAGTTATGTGCTTACGGTATTCAAGGGGTCACACATAACTCACTAGAGCCAAGCCAGCCTTGCCTACTCGCCGTGCATTCTGCTAATCAACAAATGAGTCTCTCGACGGACTCCCGACCTATCCGCTTTGGGTCAGCGTGGTGGGAGACGGTCTAAACCCCTCCAATATTACGAGAGGCCTAAATCCAGCAGTGGACATCTATCGGCTGATGAAGATATACTTGCTTATTTCTCATCCTACGTTTGCTGCATACTTGAATAAATATACTCATTATCATATTTAGGTATAATACTACAAATCGTCATAAACATACAGGAGTTATAAAGACGAGAGGTGATGGTTTGTAGTTGGTCCATCATCATTTCAACCGATGGATGTCCGAGGCTGGACATAGGTCTCTTGCTGCTTTTTCTTTTATATTCGTTCCCCCGCAAATTTGGACAGGGAATTTTACTATCCCTTATTCTCAACTTTTTACTCTTATTATTCTTTATTCTTTCTTAACGATTACTTCCTATTTTTTCTCAGATGCATGTGGTATTTTTATTCTCCTATTACTTTTATATTTCCTCCTTTTTCTTTTCTTCTATCACCTTTTATTCCATTTGATTGCCTCCCAGTTAACCGCTGAATTGTGCAGCAATTCACGAAGCAAAATAACGACTAGTTTTTTTTTATTAGTTTCTTTAAATAATTTAATTAAGCGTTAAGCGAAATGGCAAACAGTATTTGCCATTGTTCCAACAGACTAATGAATAACTGTGTCACGTTAACAATGTCTCTAGCAGAATGCTTCAGCCGCAATCAATTGTTATTGAAATGCGAACCGAGCGAGTCGCTTTTAATCTTCCGAAGATTATTCGCTCATATTTTATGTAGAAAGTAGTTGATTCCGAATTAATTTATTGCCCGGCTTTATTGAGGTTTGGCAAATTCCGAACCTATTCTTTCCGTGACCGATAACAATGAGACGATTCCCATATTTCTTTAACGTTTTAAGCAAATATGGAGTAGAGTATTTTATGATTATCTTTTGTTAAGAAAAAGCTTTGATATTAAACATATTTCGATCTGTTTGGAGGAAAAAATGTAAATTGATTTTTCACTTGTTGATATTAGTTAAATGAAATGTGACGAGGACAAGGCGATGTGGAGGCAGATGGTAAATGCGTTTCAAAACAAGTACGTCCTTCAGTCATGAAGTGCTCGAAAGAAAGATGAAGAATACTAAAGTTATAAAAAAGAAATGACTTCTAAAACAAAATTATTAACATGAAAGCGATAAGGAGGAGTATAACTTATATCTGTTACAAATAAGCATATTAACTTTACCTAACTTTTAACTAATGCTATTCATCATCATTATAAACAGCCGATAGACGTCCTCAGCTGGACATAGGCCTCCTATTATTGGAGGACATTTGAAACATCTCCCTGTTCCCAATGTGGGTTAGTGGAAGGAGTTAATTGTTAGAGCGATGTGGGTTGGTGGGAAGCCAGAGCTTCGTTTGTTAAATAGCAGAATACTATTGTTATTATAGCTGACACTGTTATTAATACAAAGTAATACTAAAGACGATAATAATAATAAAAAAATTATATGAATTCATCAAAAGATACAAGAACGTCAAAAATAATCCATAATGATTTATTTGATGTTGTTCCTAATAAACATGATAATTTACTTTGATTTATTTGTTTCATAAAGAAATTCAAGGATTTCATTTATATAGTTTATTAAACTAATATAAAACATTATTTAAAAAAAAACCTTTGTACAATTTCACATTTAAAGTATCCGACTTTATCTGTACTATCGTAGTTTCAATTTGTTACGTCGGCTTTAAGCCTGAAATGATTCTGTTCTTTACAAGCATTGGCAGCTGGAGATACAATGCCAACGGTTCTGAATGTCCGGTTTCAATTCTACAGCGAAATATCGGAGCAAAAAGCGTTTCTAACTTTTTCAAATGTACGAAATGTTAAAAAAAACACGTTAACTATCACAACAAGTTTTCGTAACGAACAGGGGAATGGGTACGGTTAAAAAGGGGCCCTGTATATACGAACCGTATCTATTGAAATGAATTTAGATTCCTGTAGTTGTTCTTCAAACGAACTGTAAATATTTTGAGCTTTAAAAAAATCATAAAAATTTAAAGACTAGTAATAAATAATTGCTAAATAATCTTAAATCAGCTTCTATTTACGACCATGATCACAAATCTGGTGATAAGTCTCTATTAACGAAGATGATCTAGGTAGGTATCGCCGTGGCTCCTATTGCAGCCGAAATACACTCCTGTTCAAACTGTGTTCCAATTAAAAATAGAGCTATAGCCAGAGAAATTACTGGAGTAACGAGACTTAAAACCTTGTCTTAAAGCAATGAGTATAATGTAATGAAAAGTATTTTGTCGTAAGTAGTGACATCTCATTATTAGCAGGTATATCACTATCCGTTACTTGAACAATTTGCTCATCTAAACTCTTCATAAATTAAAAAAAATGGAATGTTTCCTTACTAAAAAAACTAAGAAATTACAATTTCAGACTTTTGACAAGTCCTTTTCCTTATTTTGAAGTGATATACATCACCATAGTAGAATACGGCAAGGAATACCAGTTTGAGATATTTGTTATCAGTAAAATCGTTTATTACTACAGTCGCTCCACATTCTGCTTTATAACGACAATAACTATTCAAAGCATAAAATATATGGCCCATTTGTTATAAATAAAGTTGAATAGATCCTGTTATACTGTGTTATAAATATTTCCATCCGGTTTGGAAGTTATATGGTACTGAAAATAGCATTGCTTCAAATTTCCTGCTTCAACATCTCTTATTCATAACTTACTATTATTATGTTATGTACGAAGACGAAACGAATTATATACAAATACAAATATACTTTATTGCGCACTATCATAGAGTTAAAAGAAAAAGAAAATACATCAGGATTTTCATAAAAGGCGGTCTTATCGCTAAGCAACGATCTCTGCCAGGTAATCTTTGGGTAGAAATTTAGCAAGTAGACCAAATCGGTAACGTACACACGAACGATTAAAAGAAATTATAATAAAAATAGAATAAAATAATACAATATTTCAACAATTTTACTATATATATACAATGAATAATATATTTATTTATTTATTTTGACTAGCCAATAATTGTTTACGCCTAAATTAAATCTATAACAGACATACACTGGCTATATACAATTATATGAGCGTAACAATCTCTCACAGGCTAGTTCCACATGCACTACAATACACACAACGAAAAATAAACGAATATGATATACGTAATTAACATTAACAGAACATCGTTCACATTGCCATTGCATGTGCAGGATTCTTGTATTTTAAATTACTGCGGTGAAAATATTAACAAAATTTTTTGATAAAATGTAATACCTTCATGAGAATCTTGATCATGTTATAGTCAAATTAGTTCTGTAGATAGTGATTATTGATACGTTTTCCCTTCGATTTGGTGTTCACTTGATGGTGATACGCTTGCCCATAATATGGTTCTGGTTAAGATAATATTACACATCACCACATTGCGCTCGTCGCATTGAGACATGAGGTGTTAAGTTCCGTTACCCCAGTAATTTCATTAGCACATAGTACCCTTCAAACTGGAACACAGTAATGTTTGTACATAACCTACCTAAACAGTCTCTGGTAAAAGAGACCTATCATTATATAGAGATAGTAACGATATAAAGAAACAAATGAATTTATTGTTAATTATGAATTAGGCAAATTAATTAAATGACTAATGAAGAGTTATAATTATTAGTTGATAAATTACGTAGTAAATTAAAGTATTACACAAAACTAGGACTACAGGAAATAAAGAAGCAAGAAAAGAAATACAATGACTAGAGAAAATAATATTGTTTAATACGTAGTAAAAAATATTACAAATAAATAATTGCGACTAGTAATAGTAGCAAAGTTTTTTCTTTAGAATGGAAATACTTTTGAGTAGGTGGCAACACTGTTTTACTATAGCTGTGATTTTCGCATTCGCTCGATAGTCAGTATTTCGGTGACTGTCTCCTGAAAAGTGTACTGATTATATTATATTCGTAACGTATTGACCATATAATCTTTTTTACTATAAACGTCTTACTATTGATTGTATAATATTAGTATTTAAATATAAGTTAAAATACGAGATATTATGTTATTAAAAGAAATACGTCCGAGTTTGTTGTAGTATTTTCTCAGCAGGACCAACTCCATCGACTCTTAAACATCAACGTTGAAACTTCCATCAATAACGTTGTATTCCCTCGTTCGATCATCGATATTGTTGTGTCATTATTTTTTGAAAGGCGTTATAATGAATTACCGAAGTAACGATTATTATTTCCTTATTCTTACAAGCAGATTATCACACTCATCGGTTATTTAAAAAAAGCGGTTTATAACTTTAGGAATGTAACTTGGGATCTGCCTGTGTTGGTTTGTTTTTTGATTAATATGTTTCAGGACGCAGTCCGCTTTCATTATTCGAAAGTATGAAACAAAGATTTACTACACTCCAGTCATAAAACAAGTCATAAATCCAATTACACTTTACCGACTCCGGCTAATTTAAACGAATGGATTTTACGGTCCCTCCGTAAAATTAAACTTTCGCAACCATCAAATGAGCGTACGTTGTAATCAGCAATTGTTATAATTTAATTGTGTTTTGTACTATGAAACAAAAAGTTTTAATAACAAAGCTCTAGCTTGACTATAGTGGCACTTAAGATGTTTATACAATCATCATTATCAGCTAATGAATTTCCATTTTTAGACAAAAGCCTCCCCCAAAGATCTAATCTTTAATTGGGCCTGCGCTGTCTGCATCCAGCGGTTTCCCGGGTTTGGTTTGGTCGAAGGGTGCTGTATGCTAGTGAATTTACTAGGGTAACGAGACCTAACCTCATGTCTCCAGCCGAAGAGTGCAATGTGGTGCTGTGTATACCATCTGAACAAGTGTAATGTTGGGACACAAAGTAATACGCTCGCCCTAAACATAGCACCACATTGATCTCGTCGCATTGAGACATAAGGTGTTGTATCGATACCCCAGTAATTTCGCTAGCGTACAGCACTATTCAAATCGGAACACAGTAATGTTTGCATATTACTATTTGGCGGTAGAAATAGGAGCTGCGGTGGTACCTACCTAGACGGTCTGCGGTAACAGAGACCTGCCTGTATATGCCTTGCAGAAGATAATTTAAATAACTTCTTAACTGTGTAAACTTTACTGTGTAGTTTGTAGTTATAATTAAAATTTTTGCTTCTGGACCAAATTCACATTCTACTCTTACCCTACCGATAGTGAAAAGGACAAATATTGTGTATATTGTAAAGTAAAACAATAATAGTATTTAAAAATGTCCGGTCGCCTGGTTTGGAGGCGATAAGCGTATTATTTAAATCGCATTAAGGTGAATTGTAAATGAAGCTAGTAATATACATAACGCCCGCTTTGAACGGAAACCGGCGGAACCCAATGAAAATATTTATATGAGAAAGCTTTAATCTTCTTTATAAGCGTGTGTTGAAAAATATAACCTTTTTTTATTTTCGTTTGTGGCTTTCGCCTGTATTTTGGTATGTGAAGTGGTGATGATTGAATTTGAGGGAAGAGCAGGCCCAGGTTCAATCTTCATCGAGTTAAATTTTTTGGTGAAGGATTTAACAGTTGTCACAAACAATTTTTGTTACCCAACTCGCACTTGGCCATTGTAGATACTATTGATTCTATTCTTGTAAAAAAGGCTTGCATTCCTAACTGTGGGAACGGTATTTCTGTATATGTGAGCTCCATGTAGAGTAAAAGATTCTTCCGTTGGTGATAGATACGCTATACTTATTAAGTAGTAATAAACTAATAAATTTACTACCAAAATTGTTATTTTTGGACTACCAAATTGGAATATGATAACTTTTGTAGCAAGGGGGTGTAAGGAGGCCAATGCAATTCATGGGACCCATACCAACCTCATCTGCTGGCGTTGCACTTTGCTAATCAACAAACGGGCTCTGGGTTCTGTCCAACCCGCATTGGGCCAGTGTGGTAGGAGACGGCCCAAATCCTCCGATTATTAGGTGTGGCATAAGCCACGGACATAAGTCCAACAGTGGACTTATATCGGCTGATGAATTTTCGAATCAATTTAGATTTGAAAGTGTAATGGGAGGATAGATTGATGATGGATAAAGTAATTTTGTTTGTTGATTTCAGTTATGCTTTTGACAAGTTATTTATAAATTAAATCTGTTATCACGTAGTCAATCTGTATGAGCTAAGAGTCTTTTTTTAAATCAAGAAGAGAAAGCATTTGTTCTGGGGAACGTGTTGGGAAAGGGGCGAATTGCAATACAGCATCCGTGTCTGCTATCCGCGGCCCATGAACAAATGTTTGTCTGAATCTGAAACAGGTAATACAAAAAGGTACCATTGTTTCATTACTGAGAGGTCTTGATTAAAGGTTCGCCGTTGCTCCCGGCAGACCTTTATTTTTTTTTATATTTTCGTTTATTTAGTAGCGAGCTTTGATGAAAGCTCCGTGCCCGTGGATTCTTCAGCTTCAATTTTGCTTTTATTTTTGAATGTCGAAACTAAAAACTAGCTGTAGCTGGAGATATGAGAATTATTTCTTTTGTGCTACAGAAGCGATGCAAGTGCGATTTGTTCCTACTGTGCCATTAATAATAAAAAAATAAATAAAAATATCTTAATTTGTTACCACAAACCAAAGAAATTTACAAAAAGGGATTTTAGAGCTATTTATACATTTCATAATATGTTTGTGGATTACTGGTGCCTGTGATAAGTTTTTTTCTTAAGTAATAAACGTATGTACTAATGATCAGTGAATACTTTCTCTATTGTTTATTTAATAATACTGTAATGTTACCTGCACGAGAGCTGGAGACCTGGTGACCTGTAACACGGGTCTATTACCTATCACAGGCACCAGCGATCCACAAACATATTGAGAAATATATTACTACCTAGAAATACTATCTCTGTAACTTGTTTTGTTTGTGGTGACTAATAAATATATTTTTATAAAAATATTTTTTTTTTATTGCTTATTAAATCAAAGTACAGTAATATTTGCTCACTACTACATAGTAATAAAAATAAGCATTGGGAAAACCGTATTTTACTGTTGTTAAGTCATTTGTTTTAGACCGCTTAGGTAGGTACTTCTGCAGCTCATATTACTACTGCCAAACAGTAATGTGTACATTACTGTGTTTCGATATGTAATGAAATTGCTGGGCTAACGAAACTTAGTATATCCTAATATGAGGAGCGTATTGTGATGCTGTGAACCATCTTAACTAGCACCTTATGGGTATCACTTACTATTAGGTGAAAGCCTTGTTAGTTGAATAGAAAAAAATACTGTTATGTTTCAAGTAGAATAATATTCTTTGTAGATACTATATCGCTTACTGGCACTTTACTATCGATGTGAATTACTTTAACTATCCTTATAAACTCTATTACGAGGAATTAAAGAAATATGTGTTTAGTTTCTTTTTATTAGATAAGGCGATGCGACGAGCATGATATTCACGTGATAGTAAGTGATACGTCTGCTTATAACAACGAGTTACTATTTAAAATGGTACACCGTATTACGATGTACTGTTCGCCTTGAGATGTAAGGTATTAAATCTCGTTACCCCAGTAATTTCACTAACATACAGCACACTTCAAACCGGAACATATTATCGTTTGCATATAGTAATGTGTTGGTAGAAATAGGAGCTGCGGTAGACGGTCTCCAGCAACAGAGACCAGTATAATAGTTTTAAGGTATATAGCCTTGCGATTTGATACATGGCTTAAAGCACGTGATATTAGTTGTTATACCAACTGCACATAAATTGAAAAATTCATTGGTGCAAGATTCGAACCCGGTACTTAAGGAGTGGAAGGCAGGCGTTCAAACCATTAGGCTATCACATCACCATCAATACAGTTAAGTGAAGGTTAACAAAGCTACTACAAAAATTACGAAAAAGTCAAACTATAAATAATACGAGGGTAATAGGCCGATGTAGGTTAAAGCGTGTTAACCTCCTTTTACAAGGGAAAAACACCCTCGAATCCATTACTAAATCTCAATGAAAGGGATTTTGTTTCAAATCCCATGTTCGATTTACTACCACCTCCCTGTCACCTACATTATTCCTTACTTGTTTTATGATCATTACCTATCAAATAAATAAAAAGCCTAATAATAAATAATAATGCCATTGGATCCAAACAGCACGAGATCGTATTTTGTGGAGTACTTTACAAGAGACCTATGTCCAGCAGTGGACGTCCATCGGTTGAAATTATGATGGTGATGATGAATAAATAATAATAAACTTAAACACCATATGTCCAATATCTAGTAGAAGTTGAGAACTTTTAATCATATGTAATATAATGTGTGTAGTCTTTGGGATGGAATGGGCCCCACACAATAACTTACGAGTCCAAAAACAACTTTACCTGCTCATAATATTGCTAATCAACAAATGATTCTTTGTCTTTACTAACCTGTATTGACCCAGCGTGATGAGGTTGGGCTCAAATGACTTCACCATTGATAAGGCCTGTTTCCAGCAATAGACGGATGACAGATGATGATGAGATCATTAATAAGGTCCTGGAGTACCAGTGATGTTCTGGTAAACGCAGTAACGGAAGCCTCTTCACAAGTTGGACTGATTTGATGAAGGTTGCAGGAATCAGCTGGATGTAGAGAGTAGGTCCGATCGGAGTGGAGATTTTTGGGGAAGCCCATCTCCAGCTGTGGGCGTTTATCGGCTGACGACGACCACATTCATTCCACACGATATATATTTTTTAAATCGATAAGGAGAGAAGTCGAGTAAGGCATTCACTTGATGGTGAGTTATGAGCTTGCCTTAAATAACCTGGCGCTGGTTAAAATATATCATCTTTCAACACAGCAACACATTGCGCTCGTCGTCTTGAGACAAGGTCTTAATTCCTGTTACCCCCGTAATTTGGCTCACTTACAACACAAAAAAATATCCTTTTACTATCTAATATCTTATCAAAAATATTATATATCACCACATATATTACTAATTTACTGTTGTGTTAGAACGTCAGTGTTAACAGCAGCGCCTTAATCAGCTACAAAAGTACTATGCAAAAATTCATGTTCTGGTTTGAAGGGTGTTAGTTAGTAATTACTGGAGTAACGAGATTAAACGCCTTATATCCGAAGGCGGTGAGCATAAGGTGTTCTTGTGCATATCATCATATTAAGCACCTTCATATTTATAACTAGGCGTTCACCTGTTGGTAAGTGATGCCTGCCTATGGTATAAACAGCACCATGCGCTTGTCGCCTTGTGAAGTAAGGTATTGTCGCGTTATATCAGTAATTTTACCAGTTTACTGCACCCTTTAAACTGGAACACAGTAATATTTCTCTATTACTATTTGCCGGTTGTAATAGAAGCTGCGGTGGTACCTAGACGGTATCTGGCAACTGAGACTTACCGCCAGTAACTATGTATGTGATGTTATATATACTATACGTTACTTACAGTATATGCCATACATATTTACAATAGGAATATACTAATAGAATATTCCTATTGTAAATATGTATAGCTGAGTGGTTCCGCGATCGATCATACTCATGGGCATTCTTTAATATTTTTCCACAGAACCCAATTCCTGCGTAACGTTGACATTAATTTCAGGGATTGTTTGGGGCAAAACAAATCCCTGTTTATTTTCCCATACAATATGATTGTTTGCTAAAACAAAAATTGAAAATTAATGAAATCATACAATATTTGAGTATTTATGAAGAGAAATATGTAATATGTTTATTTTTTGACGAGACGTGCAAGTCTTTCACTTGATGGTAAGTGATAACTAACAAAGTGATCCTAATTAAGATGGTATATGCAGTACCTCATTGCGCTTGCCTTGAGACGTAAGGTATTAAGTCTCGTTACCACAGTAATTTAACTAACACAGAGCACCATTCAAACTGTAACACAGTAATGTTTGTATATTACTATTCGGCAGTAGAAATAGGAGCTGTGGTGATATCTACCTTGACGGTCTCCAGCAATAAAGACCTACCACCAGTATTAATTGACTCTTTTATCTACTATCTAGAAAGAGATTATGACGGTCTACTGAACCAAGTAGTGATGTGCAAACATTACTGTGTTCCGGTTTGAAGGGTGCTGTATGTTGATGAAATTACTGCGGTAACGAGACAACACCTTACGCCTTAAGGCGACGAGCGCAATGACGTGCTGTGTATACCACGTTAACAGAGGCCTTGTTGTTATGGGCATCGTATCACTTAATATCAGGTGAACGCCATGCGAGTCTCAACGCCTGGATTAATTAAAAAAACTTAGATGATTTCCAACTTAATAACATATTAAGGATATACCAGATATTCCTTTATATGTTTCTTGTAAAGTTACATCAAGCAAACTTAGTTAATAATTATGATGAATATTACAGTTATTGTGTGAGAAATTTAATTATTCTAATAAAGACTATTTAATGACTTGATATTTAAATTTTCTTTTTAATCAAAAAGCGAATACAAAATTACGTGAAAAAAAAATATTCAGCGAAATTAAAATATATCGAAAGCGCCGAAACGCTAAATTGGATTTAATTAAAGTCGTTATCGTTTACGTGGAGTCCGTTTATTCCTTAGGGCGGGCGCAACCAAACATTATTGCTTTTATTAAAACAAAAAGAAACAATTCGATTGGAAATTGTATAGTATCGTTGTTGATAATACTACTTTTATTTTTGGTAGGTCTCAGTCATTTAGCAGGGCTAAGTATCGGGCTATTAAGAATAGGACTAAGGTAAGCTCTGTCTGTAGGAAGGCAACTGAAAGGATATTATGGGTTCGCGAGCTTTGAAGGTGGAGGCCCTCACTGTACATTAAGCGAACGTGAATCGGACGACATGTACGAAGTAGTCTCGTATTTTGACGCAGCATACTGTTTATACTAGGGAGGGTAACAGTTCTCCCCGGGATGTGTTTAGCAGTGCAGGGAGGCACCGGCGAATTCCTTAGGAGATCCCGTGCCTTCCCCAATGCATTGAGGGAAAGGGGTTTTAGTGGGTATAAATCCAACATAACTCCGACTTCTCTCCAGAAGCTAAATGGTCTTAGTCATTGTCAATTTTGCATTTATGATTTATTTACTATGATTTATTTGTATATTAGTTCCACCTGGAACGATTTGTGGAGGGACTAGTAATCTGTCATACAGGTCTCTTAGTATAGACACCAGTCTCTCATATAGGGTATACGAATATTTCACATGTACATATTTTAAGAAAAAAAAGATTTAGTGTCGTATGTATGAATTTCGTTGTAGTAACGCCCTGGCATAGTAAGACCAACTAAAATTAAACTTGGCATTAATATTGAGGTGGGTAAAGAGATGGTTCTTAGCCATATCCGGTTCCGGCCGACCAACCGGAAGTGGAAAGTCACTAAGTACCATAACTATGCATATTTTTGACATTATTGTTATACAAATATGTTTTCGAATATATTCCGCGATACAAAAATGTCTGTTACGGAAATTGGAAAAATCACTTTGTTGAACTATCTCAGGAAAAGGGCAATTGGTATGGAACCATACGATCGGTATTATACCGAGTGCCCTGGTTTTAAAACTGTAATTTATCTAGAAGCACCATTAAGGTGGCATTTAGACTTCGTTCTGGTCACTTTCCTTCAGCAAGGTTTGCTTTCTTGATGAAAAAAACTGATTCCCCGATGTGCCAGTATTGTAATCAAGTTGAGGATGTGCAACGTTTGCTGATGGAATGTGACTGGAACAAATCAAAAAGAATTTCATTTATAAATATGTATTTTATTAATATCAAAGATGTTGGAGTGATCCAATCTGCTCTGGCGGATCCTACATCCACATTCGATAAAGACCTAATGTCTGGCGAATATGGAGGATATAGATATTTAAGTAATAATTATTATAATGTTAGTAAGAAATAAGGTAACGATGTAAAGGGTACAATGGGATTAATATGTCCGGTGGTAGCAAAAATCCCAAAATAAAATAAAATAAAAAAAACAAACATGTTGCTTATAAAAATTACTATCTATATGTACTTACGGTAAAACCGGCTACCGGAAGTGGAACCAAAAGTATCCAAGTATCATAATGGTGTATATTTTTGATATCTTTATTGAACTAAAAGCGTTACTCGTAAAAAATATGATTTTTTATGTACTTCCGATTCTAGCCGACCAATCGGAAGTTGTCCAAAATCTATATACGTATATAGATCTTATATAGATATATCGCAAAATTGATAGTGAGAGAAACGGCGTTATACAGACACAGCGTTTATTTTACTCTTGATATTCATGTATTAGGCGTCGTAACTAACAAGACTTGTTATCTAGTCTCAAAGCGTAGTCTTTATAAATTAAAATAAACATTTTTTTTATTGAATACATCACATATATTAAAAGCCGATAGAGACGTCCACAGTTGGATATTTGCCTCCACCAATATTGATATGATGTATGCCGTCTCCCACCACGCTGGCTGGTAAGTAATATAAGCATTAAGCAAAATACATAGGTTTCATAACGACGTCTAAAGTAACAGTTACAAGGGCAAATAAATATATTACTATCAAAAAAATACACCGAAAATACTCCTAGGAATAAACACAAAGACATATAAATAAATAAAATATGTATTTGTATGAAAATAATATACATAAGTTAGTAGTGGAAGTGAGATCAAAGGATGCAAATAAGTTTTACCCGCGACCCAAATATAGTCATACAATTCTATGCTTATCTTGTTTGTTTTTATTTGACTAGGTGATGAGTCGAGTAAAGCGTTCACTCGATCGTAAGTGATACACTTGTCCATAACAAAGCAGCACTGGTTAAGATTGTATACACAGCACCACAATGCGCTCGTCGCTTTGTGACGAAGTGAAATGTGTGTAAGGTGTTACCCGTTACCGCAGTAATTTCCCTAGCAAACAGCACTTTTCAAATTAAAATACAGTAATGTTTTCACATTAGTATTTCGCGGAGAAATAGATATGATGGTACTTACCTAGACGGTCTACGGTAACGAAGACCTACCACCAGTGAATCTCGTCGTCTGTATGGTATAGACTTTTGTTTTGATTCCGTAGTAAAGCATTAATTTTATTTATTTATTAAATTAATTAAAAACTATATTGAAATCTAGAAGAGGAACCAAAGGAAGTAAAAAAAGTGTCTGATGAATACATGGTTAAAAGCAAAAACGTATGAAAAATAGAGGACTTTGTAACTGCTGCATAAGAGGAAAAATAGAAGGAAGTAATAGTTAAGTAAAAAAAAAAGAGTAGTAAGAGTAAAAATAAAGAATAAACTTTATAGGGGAACAAGTATAAAAAACTGCTGTAGTTCATTCTGGAAACTGAGCATATGTATTAAACCTAGATATATTACATATTTATTAAGAGGATGTAGTAGTATATAATGTATATAATATAGAAGATGTAGATTTTAGTATAGTTATTTATTGCCTTTTATGTTTAAATTTTATAACTAGCACGTAACTAGTAAATAGTTTCCAAAATCTTAAGATGAGGTAAAAAATGGCAAATGTGCATTTAATTTAAGTTTATTTTGTTTTCATAGTGTTTACAGTCCACTGAATGTTGTGTTATTTTTAAGTATGTTTAATTGTACATTATTTTACCTCCATGTCATTTGTAGAAAGTCACGGTTAATTGATGTAAAACTTTTGTTGTGAAATAATGTAATGTTCAGGCTAAGTTGAAGGACTATTCGCCCTTGGTGGGCGGAATGTTCAAACTCTTTGGACATATGGAAAAGAACAATTTTAAAATATATTTGAAGTTTGTCAAAAAAGAAGGTTTGACAACTGTCTCGTGTTCCGGAGGCCGGCGCATAGATGTGGGCGCGTTTATTGGTCTCTTTGTGCCGTGAAAAACATGGTGAAAACTGGAAGAGAAGAACATGTTTTGTGCCGACCTTACATAAAGTGGGACCAGGGCAGGAGAAAGAAGAAGAATAATATAGAAGATGTATAAGAGTATATAGATGCGTGACATAACTAGGTTGTATGTATCTAAAAGCGTCAGTTCCTGTTACAAGTAAATACTTTATATTGCGATCAGTAACATGAGACTTGACAGTAAATGTTTTAAAATTTAAACTTCACGTTTGGTTATTTGAAACGGACATTTCAATTTGATTTACTACAAAAATATATATCTTTTTTTACTTTATGAAAGTAGAAACTCCGATACAAAACCGATGTTTTCAATTCCGAAACACAATGGGTAACAATCACTAACATTTTAAAAATAGTTCAGTGGAAGACAAAAGTAATGGGACCTGTATTCATTTCCGCTATTCGAGGAACATTGTTCGTCCGCATCCGAAATAGGCAATGCAGGAAACGAGCCTACCATTGTTTCAGCGCTGAACGATCTTGATTAAACCGAACGCACCGTTGGCTCGGTGGAAACATTCCTGGCATTAACATAGGTTCGATATCACATCATCATCATTATTTATTAACATTGTTTCAAAGTATGAAAAAAGGAATAAAGAGACAAAATAACATATTGATGCTCTGTTACCGGAGGCCGTCTAGGTAAGTACCACCGCAGCTCCTATTGCAGCAGACAAATAGTACTGTGTAAATATTACTGTGTTGCGGTTTGAAGGGTGCTGTAGCTAGTGAAATTACTGAGGTAACGAGACTTATCCATTTATGTCCCTAAGAAACGAGCGTATCGTATCGTATGGTCAAGTGTATCACTTACTGTCAGGTGAACACATTGCGTGTCTCGTCGCCTCGGCAGTTAAAAAAAATGTACTAGTAGGACTCTTTTGCTAAATACCGTCTAAGTAGGCACCACCGCAGCTCCTATTGCAGCTGACAAACATTACTGTGTTCCGGTTTTAAATAAATAATACATAACACAATTATATACATTTATATAATCTATGGATTGTTATACAGTAAAAAACTTAATATTATACTTTTTTTTTGGTTTTTATTCCTCTGACTATAGTCGGAGTTCTTGTTTGATTATTATATACTTATTTGTTTTTATATAGGTTATTAACTAATCACAAAAACGGATAAACGTACATTGTTACTTGCTAATTATTTTTATTTCTTTTAACAGCATCCTGTGTAATTTTTTCCATAAATTTTAGAAATACTTCTTTATTATCTGCCATTATTATTACGCTAAGATTTTCTTTACTTATATTCTTGTCCATTCTCATCTCTATATCTGTCCTATCCCTTGAATATTTTGGACAATCTAT